>VVHJ01036168.1:0-17839 GCA_015107715.1 Tylochromis polylepis | reverse complement strand
CACGTTCTACAATTTCAAAATGTTATAGACAAAACTCTTTTTTTTTTTGTCTAAAATTAACATTGTTGTTAACAAAAAGTTGCCAAAAACGCCCAATGCATCAAATGCAATCCAAAAAAATATCATAAACAACATGATATAGCAAAAAAAAAATTGTGGATTTTGTTATAAGGGTTAATAAACATCTCAGTTCCAAAAAAATCAGAATTTTCTGGCTATTTTTTGATGGGTTGGGTCTTACAGGGTTAAAACCAATTAAACTGATGGTATTACTTGGAACTCAACTCAGTGATTTCTACAGAATTACTCATTTTACCTCACCAATAAATACAGGAGCACAAACAGTGTTGGCATGAGCCAAATCACTAATGCAACCTGTAACAAACGTTGTAAAAGGAGTTTTTTCTACATGGTGCTGCATCTGTCTACATCACCAACCACCTACCTGTGTGCTCACCTCTTTCAATGAGGCAGCTCTCTGCAGTCATTCAATAATAGATGAAGGTCTTTTCTTCTAAAGCCAGAACCTGAAAAGGCAGGAATGGACCAGCACAGCAGGGGGGAGTATTTTACATACACACACATGCACACACATACAGTCCTCAGAGCCAATGAACTAATGGCTTCCTCGGGGAATAGGCTTATCAATATCCCAGTGGATGCAAGAGAGAAAAAGAAAGAGGATCAAAGGTTGAACAATTTAAGGTGCAATGCGAACACCAGAGAGAAGCTAAAGTGTGGAGCAAAGTTGAAGAGAATGTGTATTCCGTTTGCATACAAACTGAAATGCAGTCCAGAGTTTCCTGATTCACAGTTTTGGGATGAAAATGTAGCAACAGCAATTTCAGATTAAAAACTATGTTAGGTCTGTTCACTTTAGGGTTGTTTTGACTTCTTTATAATGGCATAATTTTGGTATAATATTTAATTGCAGTTGTAAGAAGAAACATCCACGTTGACCAGTGAAAAATGTGGCGCTTTGGAGGCAGCCAGCATCACTGTGACAGTAACAGAAATGTCTACAAACCAGTAGCTGGTTGCAGAATGTTTCAGTTCCAAGTTGTTGAAATATCAGGATACACATGCTGTGTATGTCTTCAGAAATTCAAAAGTCTGTGTCACATAGATCCAGCCCACATTTTTATGGGTCTCACATACATTATGTGGGGGGAACCACACAGGTATCTAACATGAAGCCCACTTAGGTCCACACAGGAGGGTTTCACACACAGGCAACCACAGGTTCCCCCCACATGTGGGTTCTAGCTGGGTCATTATAGGAGACCTGCTGTGCTTGCTGTAATCTCCATATTTTCATTCTTGATCTTTAATAAATCTTTTTGGAATTTAAAGTTAAGATTAATCATATTTATCTTGACCTGTCCCTTCACTATGTAAGGACAGTATAAGGGCCAGCTACGCTATTGGCCCAGTGGATCAATGATGTAATGGTGCACACATTAAAAAATGTCCCTGGTTTGATCCCTGCCAGAGACATAAATTACTTGGCAGTCTAAAAATTTGCCAAGTCAAATATTCAGAGCTACCCGCTGTGGTGAAGCCTTCTGAAAAAGGAGCAGCCAAAGGTAGCTTTTAAGCTACACTGGGCCTTTTCGCAGACACCTCAGCCTCAGGGTCAGCTCACCTGAAAGCACATCCTGCTTAATTATTCTTTTTACCTCAAATGTGTGTTTGAAGCCAAAATGCAAAGTAAGTCATGCTGGTCAAATAAAAATAAAATAAATAATATTGTTGTTTATTTATAATAATATTACAAGTGTGGTACAGCTTTAGCCTCTTCAGATTTCCAGTCAGAGTTATGGACCCAGAGTGCTGACTCGCAGGCTGGACTGTGCTCGGAAACGGGTTTATTGCTGGTTTTACAGAACACAACAAAACTGGGAGGCTAACTGGCAAATAGTAATAGATAGGTTCAAACAGAGAATTACCACTGTAATTCTGTAATTACTATCAAAGTAAAACAGGAAGTACAGGAAACACACACACTGAGATGCAGACTGACGAAACCCAGGGAACAGAGGGAGGAGAGTGGGGGACAGAGAGGGCGAGGGAGCGAGGGGCAGAGAGTGCGAGGGAGCGAGGGACGAGAGAGTGTCACACACAGAGGCACGACTGGGAAAACAGGCCACAAACATGAAAACAAGATTGATTAACTAGGAGACGCTGAGGGAAGGACACAGAGACGAGACAAAGACATGAACGGGACCCATTAACAACCAAGAAAACCTAAACCAGAAATACTGATAAACTCAAGAGCATGAGCAAACTGAATTAGGAAACCTAAGACACACAGTGAACCTTATAATGAATAAACAAGACTCAAAACCAGGGGTCTCCAACTCCAGGCCTCGAGGGCCAGTGTCCTGCAGGTTTTAGATGTGTCCTCGATCCAACACAGCTGATTTAAATAGCTAAACAACCTCCTCAACATGTCTTGAAGTTCTCCAGAGGCCTGGTAATGAACTAATCATTTGATTCAGGTCACCGGACACCGGCCCTTGAGACCTGGAGTTGGAGACCCCTGCTCAAAACTCTATAAAGAGAAAACACTGGGCCAACGACCCAGGTACCCTAGCCCTAGTTGTGCCTCAAAACTATTCAAAAGACTTGAAACTAGTGACTGATGCCATAAACCCATGAGGTAAGTGTTTACTGTGGTTATAAATGAATTGTACCAACAGGAACAGAGTTCTATAAAACTAAACATCTTTTTAAACCAGAGGGTCGCCTCCTGCTGGCCATTAGAAAGACCATAACTCTTTTTATATACAGACTGTGATTAAACTAGAAATATAAACTAAGTGATTTTGAAGCACACTTCTGTGTGTGAGTGTCAAAGGTCAGTGGTTGTGGAAGTACGTGGAGCCTTTAGATGCTGGATGAACAATCATGTGTCAGAAACTGCCTGCCAGTTTGTGCCTCTCCATCTGTTGTAGAAGAAAACTGCCACTGCTATTGTCCTGTCCTCCTCACACTCTGTACTCAAATGTGACCAGCAGCTAAATGTTTTCATTCAGCCAACCATCTCTTTATGTGTATCCCTCACAAAGAAGGGGAAAATGCATAGAAACTCTTCTATAGAAGTTTGTTTTCCAAAGTTCTTCGATGGAGAACAATCTGGAATTTGCTGTCCAGCAAACACCCACCCCAGCATCAAGCTGCTTTCTTGTTTTTGTTTAATCTGTTCACATAAAAAATATATTTGGGTGAAGATTTCAGGCTAGCATTCTAAGTGTTTCTGTCCTGACTGCGCTTTAACTTCATGTCAGAGCACTTCAAACTGTTCGGCTTCAAAGGCTTCCATTAGAAGTCGGCTTCAAATATTAATAACTGCAGCCAGCAGGCTCGCTTTTTAATCAATACCTCTGACTTGCGCACACACAAACACATCGATGCATCGCAACATGGCAACAAGGGCTACACGGTCACATCCACACGCGCGCGCGTGCGCACGCACACACACACACACACACACACACACACACACACACACACACACACACACACACACACAAGCAGCGTTGTTGTCCTCAGCAACACGCTACACAGCTGGGTCTAAATCAGCATTTTCCTACCATTTACTTTGCTCCGAAGGGAAAATGTCAACACACGGTTTCTCCCTCGCGTATAGAAAGTGTCCTGAGACAACAAACTGTCCCTAGAGGCCGTCCAGTTCGCTGAATGTGATGCAGCACAATGTGCACATGCTCATGATTCAGTATTTGCTTCCTTTTGGTTTGTTATTTCACAGTTAAGGAATGCAAACACCGGCTTTAGAGTCAGCTGGTGTACTTTAGGTACAGACCACATTCTCCTCGCTCTAAATCTGCATTTAGATGCTTTCCACTGTCAAAGTTCTAATTTGTTTGACTTAATAATTCCTCTAAACAGTCTTTTTACTGTCCTGCAGTCATATTTCAGATGAGAGGCGAGTGGAGCTGATAAAAATGTTGATATGTTCGTCGAGATCGATTTTAATGAGTGCAGCACTCACAGCAATTAAGCTTTATGAGCAGCACAAGAGCTTCAAAGATGTTATTTGCCCCTGCCAATCTGCAGTAATAATTGTTTAGCCAATCACATGGCAACTCAGCGCATTTAGGCATACAGACACAGTCAAGACGACCTGCTGCCGTTCAAACTGAGCATCAGACGGGGGGAAAAAAGGTGATTTAAGTGGCTTTGAAAATGCCGTGGTTGTTTCTACTGGAGGGGCTGGTCTGGGTATTTCAGAAACTGCTCGTCTACTGAGATTTCCTCAGACATCACCAGGGTTTACAGAGAGGTCCAAAAAAGAGAAAATATCCAGTGAGCAGCTGTTGTCTGGGTGAAAATGTCTTGATGTGAGAGGTCAGAGGAGAATGACCATACTGCTTCACAGAAAGGCAACAGTAACTCAAATAACCGGTTGTTACAACCAAGGTATGCAGAAGAGCATCTCTGAACACACAGCATGTCAAAGCTTGAAGCAGATGGGTTATGGTAGCAGAAGACCACACCAGGTGCCGCTCCTGTCGGCTACAAACAGGAAACTGAGGCTACAATACACACAAGCTAACCAAAGTGGGACAACAGTTCAGGACAGTGGTGGTGTAACACACTTCAGGTCCCTTAGTACCAACTGAGGATTGCTTAAACACCACAGCCTACCCGAATATTGTTGCTGACTACATTCATTAATCTGTTCTACAAAGAAGTAAGACAGGGGTCTGTCATGTACTGAATGTAAAGAGATAACCAATGGATAACTGTATTTGGTGCAACAGTGGGGAATGTTATTAGGGGAACACAGGAAGTGGTCAGAGTTCAATAAAAAGTATGGCTACAAATTGAAACCGTGCCTCCGTGTGGTTGATTTAATTCAGAGCACAACATGAGATATAACAGGGTCCAACCCTGTAGTAGCGAGATGCAGCTAAGAAGGTGAGTGGGGAGTCTAGATTTGCAAAGATATGCACATCTTTGGACGTCCATGTCAAACCTCTGGTTCAGTCTTGCTTTTATCATTTAGAAACGTTGCTAAATTAAGTCCTATTGTGTCTCGCACTGAACTGGAGATTGTTGTACATGCATTCATTTCATCACGTTTGGACTACTGTAATTCACTGTTTATACGTCTAAGCAAAACTCCCTGAAACATCTGCAGGTTGATCAAAACGCTGCAGCAAGGCTTCTGACCAACTCTAAGTACTCACATGTGACACCGTTGCTAACACAGCTGCATTGGCTCCCCATTGAATTCAGAGTCCATTTTAAGATTCTGGTTCTGACTTTTAGAGCTCTTCATGGACAAGCACCAGCTTACATTATTGAATTTCTACATCCCTGCGTCCCTAGCAGCTCCCTGAGGTCATGTGATCAGAGCCTACTTGTTATACAGCATACGAGGCTGAGACCTGCGGGAGACAGAGCTTTTGCCACTGTGGCCCCCAGACTGTGGAGCTCTCTCCCTCTGAGTGTGAGATCTGTGGACTCAGTAGGCTCTTTTAAAAAACAACTACAAACTCATCTTTTTGGAACTGTTTGGTTAACTTTTCTGTTTTGTTTTAAATGCCATGGTATTTCTTTATGAAGCACTTTGTGATCTTTGTCTTGAAAGGTGCTATATAAATAAAACTTTACTTCACTTACTTTACTCAATAATAAGATACTAGTGGCCAAACCTAAACATGCAGGAGTATAGAAATACACAAGGGTGGCTCAGCTGGACATAAAGATGCAAATACAGTCAATGTCTCACAATATACAATATAATAGGAGTACTGCAATGAATGCAGCACACTGAATTTTTTATTTTATCTGAAAGCCAAAAAATCATTTACATAATAGTGTCTAAGATAAATAAATAGAACTTCAGTCATTCAGAAAGCAATCAAAAATATAAAAAAGGAGACTAGAAATACAAACGACATTAACTCTGGATAATCGTGCTATAATCAAGTATAAAATATATGAGGATTTTTAAAGCAACTAATTTATACTGTGAACATGTTTCGTCCCTTCATGCCAGGGTTGGTTTGTTGAATGCATCTAATAGACTGACATTAGTTTATGTTCGCTAACTAGTACAACTAGAACAAACTCAGGACACTAAAACTAGAAAGCAGAGGGTCACTACTGTATTGCCTGTGGTTGCTGCGAGGCTTGCTGCTGTCCAAAAAAGTCCATGCTGTTTTTTATTTCTACATTATGTGGCGCTATTTAAGATGTATTTAAACTGTATGCACTTGTACTGTCTATGGATTCGATTTGCAAACACTTGCTAGCATTAATACTCCAACTTCTTATCCCAGTCCGGTCACTTCTGGTTACAAAAGCCAAGATGACTATTGCTAAAATGCTAAATTACGGGGTTTAAAAGAGGATTTCACAAACCAGTAGGTGATATAACCGTGACTACAAACCAACCAGGGTGAGCCCTAAAGCTGTTATGGATACGGTCCAATAAAGCTCAGCACGTCATTGTTTATACTCATGAAGATTTGCATTAATAAGGTAGGAAGGAGGACACAAGAGCAAAAACAAGTCTCGGATCATATCTGTGACGGTTTCATGTCCATCACCGAGTCCAACGGAGAGTTACAGCATGAAACCGCCACCACAATAGCACAGTGTCCTGGCGCTGCCACGCCCGAGTGGAGCACAGCCATTATTAGTTACAGCCGCCAAGTCAAAATGTTCCCCGAGGGATGTGAATGGGTCCGTTGTTGTTCATGGGTTGGGCACGAAATTCCTTTGCTGACTTTTTTTGCCAAACCAAACAGACTTCGGAAACTGAAAAAAGCAGGTTAGTGCAAGTTAAAGTAGTGAAAATAAGTCTGTTCTAATTACACAGGGATTTACGGGAGGAGTGTATCTGCTGGTTTTCTGCCAACTGAGGACTTTATGCCGCATTTTCCCAGAATAAAATGAAACCTAGCGTAAACCTTGGACCTGATCAGGACTTCTCTTAAATTAACCGAATTTAATTCCTTCCATATTGCTTAATCGCTCTGAGTTGGGTGTCTGAGAAGGGATGGCCACAAAGAAGATATGACCACAGCAACTGTTATATAGAATAGAATAGAATAGAATTCCTTCATTTGTCATTCTACAAGTTTACAACAAAAACTTCATACTTCAATGATCCAGTGGAATAAGCGACACCAAACAAGAGTCAATAGCAGAATAAGCCGTTTGGCGTCGTCAGAGAAGATTTGGCAACTTTTTCATGCACGCAACTCACATACTCAACTCTGCTGCTCTACCCGCAAATGCATTTTCGGTACAAATGGGCACCATTTAAGGGGAAATGAACAACAATCAGCCAACACAAATTTCTATACTTTTTGCAGTTGTTTTTATACAATGCACACACACAGGCAGGTCCTACAAGGGATATACGCACATATCTTTTGTACAGACCATAGTGATAGAGTTAAATACTTGGATACAGGTCTTGTAGTCTGGAGGTACGGGTCCTTATCGATCTGTGGCACCTTTCAGAAGGCAACAGAGTGAAAAGGTGGCAGCCAGGATGAGAAGAGTCCTTGTTGTAGATCTGTTCAAGTGAAGGTAGCAGAGTGTTGGTGGTTCTCTGTGCTGGTTTGATGACTCCTTTGATGAAGAGCCTTCTTGTCACCCTCAGTGCAGCTGACATGCCACACTAAAATGCCAGCTGCTGTTTGGATGGATTGGCTCTCCACGGTCTCTTTAAGAAGTAGAGCCACTTCTGTGCCCTCTTCACCAGAGAGGTTGTGTTTAGGGTTCAAGTCCCTCAGATCCTGGGAGATGTCTGCTGAGGAATTTAAAGTTTGGCAATCTCTCCACAATGTCTCTGCCTATGTATGATGGAGCAGGTGCCTTTTTCTGTCTCCTGAAGCTGATCGGCTCTTTTGTCTTGGAGGTACTGATTGCCAGGTTAATGATGGAGGGCCACTGTGACAGTTAGCTGGGTTCATCCCTGTAGGCAGACTCATCACCATTGAGTTTTAATCCAATTACAGTGGTCCTGTCTGCAAACTTGATGTCTATGCTGGCGTTGTGGGTTGGTGTGCAGTCATTGGTGTACAGGGAATAGAGAAGTGGGCTGAACAGCCCTGAGGAACACCTGTGCTGAGTGTCAGAGTGCTGGGTGTTGAGTCCCCAGTCTAACCGACTGTGGTTGGTTTGTCAAGAAGTCCTTGAATATGTGCTCACTATTACCCCAGATTTACCAGGTTGGTTAGCAGTTTGCTAGAAATGGTGGTACAGAACGCAGAGCTGAAGTCCACAAACAACATTCTTAGATATATGCACTGATGTTCTAAGTGAGTCAGTGGAGCATAAAGAAAGGGGTTGATGGGATTTCTGTTGACCTGTTGGCCCTGTATGCAAACTGGTATTGGCCTGGAGTGGCTAGAAGTGAACATTTAATGCATCTTAGGATCAGC
The DNA here is from genome assembly GCA_015107715.1 of Tylochromis polylepis. NCBI lineage: Eukaryota > Metazoa > Chordata > Actinopteri > Cichliformes > Cichlidae > Tylochromis > Tylochromis polylepis. The sequence continues at coordinate 9,407 of VVHJ01036168.1, read as the reverse complement.
CTTTCAAAGCACTTCATCACAGTGGTGAGAGCTGCCAGGTCTGAAGCCATTAAGGTTGCTAATGGCCTTTTTGGAGGGGACAGGCGCAATGATGGAAGACTTGAGGCATTTAGGACAGTGCAATGTGACAGTGAAAGGTGAAACATCTCCATAAGCCGATTTGCAGTCTCTGAGCAGCCTCCGTGGGATTCCATCAGGACCTGTAGCGTTCCCAGGGCTGCATGTTGATAAGTGTCATTTTGCAGGTGAGCGTTCTTTCTAAGGAGCAGCTTCTGATTTCAGGACTTTAATACTGCAGAGTCACATAAAAACACCACTTAGTTAAAATTATCAGACGTTCTGCCTTTTTTCATTTGATTAACCCACAAATTCACAAAATATTTAAGTTCTTTTAATGCACAACATGTGGGATCATTATCAGGATAAATTTTTAAAATCATTTCATATGCATCTGAATGCATCATTGTTACTCTACAGTTTGAACCTCTAAGGATAGTTTTCCCCTTTGTTACAACACTATGGTGGAGAATCATTTTTATAACTAGTCTGTCTGGATTTTTGAGTTATGCATGGGGCCACACAGGTCTAACTGATGAATGTCTAGAATTATCTGACTAATAGTCTGATAATGTGTGCCGCAGCTCAAGAAGTTCAAGAATTGCGTGCTGCAGTTATGGTGGGTTCAATTTTAGCATGTTATTACTTACACATACTCCCATATGTGTGTTTGTGTGTTGCATCTGCACAGTCTTCCAAGTTAGCAGATAACTTAGCTCACTTCTCTTCAAAGCAAACACTGATGCCACATTATAGTGGTTACGTCTATCAGTCCAAACATTTTCATTGGACAACTTTAGCATTTATGTAATCTGCCTCAAAATAAAAGCCATCCACAATTTACTTAGACACTAAAGAGCAGACACTGCTAGTCCTGGATCTTTCTTATCTTGTGTTCTCTATACCAGCTCATTTGCTGGGCAGACTGCTCCTATGGATGTAGGATGGAATATAACTCCATCGTCTTGGACTGCAGATGGCATTGGGGGTCCCAGAGGCTGCAGAGGAGCGCAGCCATTGCCATCTGCAATCCAAGATCGTGAATTTGGGGTCTATCCAAAGGGCAAGAGTATCACTGGAAAGGAAGCTGATTACTACATTATGATTATTGCCAAGTTCTGAAAGTAAATATTTTGTCAATGATCATTGCCAACAGCATTGTGATAATCATTCTTTAAGGAAGTTTGTACCTATACACAGACAAAGACCATCATCAGAAAGTGTCTTCGTTTGTCTGAGTGAAATGCAATTAAACGCAAATTGGAAGGCGTATAAGTGTCAATAATTTAAAAATAGCTGTGTGCATTAGTGGTGCTATTTAAAGTCTAAATGAGGTTGTGCTGAATGGCAGATTTGCTCTGTGGGACTTGTAACATCTGCCTGAGGGAAGGAGCTCATATCATTAGAGGAGACGGTGTGCATGGGTGGAGATGGTGTGTTGATCGGCGTGCACGTTTAATGGCTCGCTGTTCACACAAGGATTGAAGGGACTGATGTTCTTATCAACTAATGACCTTCATAAACCAGAGAAATTACCAAAGCGGGTCGACTGGACATGTTTGATGTCACAGGTTAATGCAAACATGATTTTTTTTTACAACTTTTTGATTTCAGTCCAAATTCCCTGAACTCAAGCCGACACACAGTGACCAGCTACGTGCATAAGAGATGAATAGGGTTTCTGATAACTCAGAACAAACTTCTGATAACTCAAAGGTGACATGACACGAGCCTCTGATAACTATACGCAAGCGATTCTTACAGAAGGACTCTGAAGGAATGTCAAAAGGTTAAATTGGTGGAAAAAATCTGCTAGAATTCTGCAAAAGCAAAATCATCTGAACAGACACATATGGTGGCTCCCTAATTTATGACTCAGTCAACGAGATGTCTACACACCCTGAAAAATCTAGCCCACTTACCATTTGGACTTTTTACAGCGTCAATAAAGTGAAACAAAACCTTATCAGAAATATGACCACCCCCATCCGTCAACAGAAAAAGAAATATTAATGTGAACGACAAGCTAAAGAGAGGTTATGACCTATACTGCTACCAGGCAGCAACACCACATTAAATGATACCACTTCTCCACCTCTGAGCAGCACCAATATGGCAATATCAGATCTTTAGATCAGCTTTATCTATAAAGATGGACCCCATCTTTATAGAGGAGTCATCACAGGAGATACAGATGGGCTGAAAAATGTGACGTACTGACTCAACTTGAGTATGAGGAAAATATCATTAAGCATTAAACTACAACAGCTCAGTCCCAAAAAACTGATGCCTGCGCTCACGTTCACCAACAAGGACCAACACGGGCGATTATAATCTCGTTTCCTTCCTTCCGCAAACGCTCTGGTCAAAAAATAACAAATCCAAGTCTCACATGTGTCTGAAAAGCCACCAGTTAAGAATGTGCTCTTCTTCTTCTTCTGGTTTAATTTAAACCCAGACAGGAAAAATGTGCTCATTACTTAAATGGCTGCAGCGCTGCTCATTTTTATACTTGTTTAAGGTGGAAATGGACCCAGCATCCACAGGAAGAGGTTTTGTCGGCGCAGAGAGAGCAAATAGAAAGTTGGAAAAGAGGTTTCCTGAATGCATTCAGTTACATCGAGGCGTTAACGCTCACCTCCGTGTCAAAGTTCAGTTTTACAGCTTACAGATACAACCGCAGCACAAATCAGAGCCAAGCAAGAGCCGCGGCATCGCCGAGGACGCAGACAGGTGTGAAATTATGGAAGTGTAAGCAGACCAATTAATGCATTTTATATGCACGGATATCAAAGGCTGCGGGGCTGCTGCACAAGAAACAACATGTGATGAGAAATAAATTAACATGACTCACCGTCAGATGAGATGAAGTAAACGACTGTGGGTAATTACCACCCTGAGGACAGCGCCTTCCCTCCAAAGCCGCAGCTTCCCCGAGAGGCTGCAGTTGGAGGGAAGTTTGATGTCAGAGTGTGCGCGTGGGAGCTGTGGGACAGTGTTTTCATGAATGTTAATGAGCCTTAAATTTTTGCCTCTCTCAGTCCTGGCAGCGGTGGATCTGCAGAAAGCGAGCGGCTCTGTGGGCGTTATCAGATTCAGGTTGTCTGATCAAAAGCAGGGAGCAGCTGTTCCAGGTTTATAATGTGGACAAGAAGGACTGCAGGGACTGCACTCAAAAGTCTCCGAGCTTCTCACAGAGCAAAGAACAACTTGTTGTATACCCGTGGGTCCCTATAAAAGATCATTTGAATATGCATTTAAATGATTTACATTCTGGATAAGAGAGGTAAGATAAGAGAGGAAGAAAGAAGGCAGTCTGAAACACCAAAGTTTTTATCCGGGTTAGAAAGTATCAGTCTGTCCATCATCGGGACTCACAGGCACCCTGTTTGTGACGTTAACTGTACGAGAAGCTGTAAAACTATTTTACTTTTCTACGTCAAGAAACCAGTTCAGCTTGGGTCTCATTCAGATGAAATATAGTTCTCCAGAGGAGCAGCAGGGTTTTTAATATTACCTGCTTTGCTTGGTAATTTTTCACCTCCTCCCCAAGTAATAACTACGACTAAAATTACCTCTCATTTTTCAGCAAACTTGCTGCTTGTCCTTTAATTTAACCCGCGCACACAGACACATTCTTGTATATAAAAAAAGAAAAAGATATCTATGCTCTCCCTCCTCCGTTCTCGGGCGAGTGTGACAGTTTTCTTGTCTCGTGGAAACATGAGATCGGTAAACGACACATGCAGCTCCGGGTCCTCTAACGGCTACTTGAAACCTGCTCCAAGACCGAGTCGGTCCCCGTAGGATCCCGTGTCCAAATGTCAGTTTGTGCAGAAATAAGCATGTTTACAGGCTGCTAGAAAAAACATTTTAGCCCCCCCCCTCCTGTTTTCCTTGACAGCCAGTGCTGATTGGTGCTTGCTTGGCCTCACCTCAACTAATGCAAACCACTGAACTGGACCTCGCCAACCGTGTTTGTACTGCTGGAGCCTTTTAGAGCATTTTAATTAATTTACCTGACAAATATTGTTCATTTCCATGTGGTGCAGACTGTCCAAGTGAAACTCGACTATTTTATTAGTGTCTTAATTATGGCTAATCAGCAGGTATCTAAGTCTGTGCTTTGCACCCATAAATGTTATTAATGCAGCTTCTTCAGCTCACTTTATTACAGTTTTTGGCCATAAGCTGCTCATTGATAGTCCAGAGACATCCTGTGCTTCCTTTTCTGGAGAGCAGATGTGGGAGGGAAATATGAAACTGTGTAAAAATAGAATATCAGAGTTGTCTCCTTGATCTCAAGTTAAGCATCTATAATAAATGAACCTATATTTTCCACTGTTCATCTGCATCTCTTGAATAATGATTTATGCAGGAGGATAAACCTGGTCTTGTCATAAATTTCTGTACCATGGTATTCCTTTCCCAAGTTTCATGCTGGGTGGATCAACTTCATTCACACAAAACAGAATTCATTTCATGTTTTGTTGGTGATGGTGGAAGGCACCAACACCGCGGCCCAAAATCTCCCGCAGGCAGTCGGTAAGGTTGACATTTGTCTTCATCAAACCCGAGAGTGAGCCCTCGTCAAGACGCCACTCCCATCGGGGGGGGGTGCAAAGTTCACTACAGGTTCAGCATGATGCATGCACAGTAATCCAGCACAAGCAGCAGGAAAAGCACTCGCATCAAGCCCAAGCTTGAGTCGGAGAGAAGATCGTTTCAAAATATTAATTATGTTAATTAAAGTATTTTCTTTTAAAATAACTACTCCTGCGTGGTTTTCAGCTTAAATCAAATTTAAGATGAAAATAACTTGGAAACGAAGCATTTTTCTATTATTTTTAAGCATTTTCATCAACCAGTCCTGTATATCTGAAACAGACCACATCCTGAAATCCCAAAACAAGAAGATAAATCACCAGGAGCCGCAGAGTCCACCTCACATCCCTCTGAAATGTTAATCCTATTTAAAAAGAGCTTTGTGAGCAGACTCCACAGATCATATGAAAGAGATGGAGAATGACTAAAGTTCTTTATAACACGAAACACGAACTAAATTCAAACTAATACTGAAGCCTTTGTGGATCATTGTGGGAATTACTGTATGTATTTAATATAAGGAGTTGTCTTTCTTTTGTTTGATCATGAATACAGGAAGAACACCAAGTTTAAAGTTATAAAAGTGTTTCATCTACTCGCTTCCTAATCTCAACAAAGTAACGCACTTCTGTCAGCTCAGGCTATTTAATGATTTACTCGCCTCTCAGTTTTCACTTACTTGCATTATTTTTGCACAGAGTTTGATTTGAACACAATGCCAACTGACTTTAGATCAGTTTCTTTAGTCTTCTGACATTATTGGTCCTATTAAAAAAAAAAAAAACGTCTCTGAAGTTCAGTGATCACTCGCCTCAAATCCAGCCAGTCCTGGAAGGCAAAAGCAGTATCTCACCTGTGAAGTGTCCATATGCGTGACTCAGATCTTGCAGTCATCAGTAATCCTCTATTTGAATCTTTCATAGCAAACAGTGTTAATGAGCCACAAATAAAGTTTGTTACCTCACTCGAGCCCATTTCTTTCAGGCTGCTCTCCTCTATCCTCGCCTCAAATTCCAAAAATAAGGAAAAATTGAATGTGTCTTCATCACGTACCTGCGTGTGACATCTCCCCTGTGACGTGAACCGCCTGCGTGGGCCACTTAACCCATAAACATGAGATTAATGCACAGGAACGATCAATGGGTGTCAGCTTAATCTATTGTAAGGAAACACACACGCACGCACACGTGTATCATCGATCAGGGCTGTATTGAACAGAGGACAGGAGGGTTTTTTATGCACAAGAAGCTCTCAGGAGAAAATCAATACATCTACAAATCCCTCTGTTGTGTTTCGTGCCGGTGAACATCCGAGGCTTAAAGCCCGACCCCGAGCACATCGCGCCGTTGACACTGCAGATGGACGAGATCAATGTGGATAACACAACAGGCCGAGAGGAACAAATCTATTAAAAACAGGCCTTTTGTTGGTGCTCGCCGTGGGCGCAGAGCTGCCTGCGATCCGTCTCACATCAGCCGGGCTCACTCGTTGTTCATTAGTTCTTTCAGCTGTAAATGTATATGCACTCCCAAGAGGCCAAAATATAAAGGCAAAACATAAAAACACACACGAAAAGGAAAAGCAGAGCAAAACTGACTATAAAATAAATAAATAATAAAACAGAATAATAACAGTAGACCTCGGTGCACTGGAGCGCAGAAACATGGAGCTAACAGGTCCGTAACATACTGTGGATCTCCAACACGTCAGGTGCCTCCTGAGTTAATGCTCGGAGATAACGGCCACAGTAACAGATGTTAACAGATGTTAACAGATGTCCACAAAGAGGAAGCTGGAGGCGGTGGCGCACTCTTTTCAGGTTTACCAGCCCAGAGATCCCTCTTTGTGACCCGTTCTTCACTTTGTTCTTTTTCTTCTGAAATTGCTTTTTCTCTCCCTCTCACTGAGCAGGTTTAGCCACAAGGACATCTCATAGGACGCCACGCCGGCAGCTTTGATGAAGCAGTGCCATCCAGGGGCGAGAGCAGGCTGGGATCTCATAGCCCGAGCACCTGAGCCAAAAAAAAGGAGTGATGGATGGCCTTTATCTTTTCTTTCTACCAGTCAACCACGGGGAGTCCAGAAATAACTGCTTGCACGTCCTTCAGAAATAAAACTAGCTTTGAATTTTAATTTCGAAAAAATATAACAACAGCCCATGATGATGATGATGATGATGATGATCTCGAACGTGAATGTGAAATTTGAAATCAGGAACAGCTTTTGGTTTTTATGTTTCTGGACCTGCTTACAGAACTTCTAATATACCAAACACGCCTTCCTATTTTAGTCGTCCGTTTAAGCTTCCGTTTCCTGCTCTGCCTCTGCACGTCCGTGCACGCTGCTCTGAGCACGGGAGGAGGCTCTGGCAGCTCGTTTACTCATCACTCCTCAGTTTCTATCTGGATCATGTTTGTGGGGATGGTAAACAATCTTCTCCGGTAATAAATCATTTCAAGTTGAGTTGACTTCTCTTTGTTTTACACATTATCGCGTATAATTTATTCACTCTTTAAATGAGCACTAAGGTGTGTAGATTTGCTTGAACTGAACGATTTGAATGCTTTACTATAAAAAAACAACAACATTCATTTGTCTTCTGTTCGGACCTTTAAATCCTCACAAAGCCACAGAGATCAGACTGTTTAAATCGAAGTTTGTAACCTTTGATGAAACGGTGGGCACCGCTGTTGCTTTGTCACACCGACCAACCAAAGTTCAACCATCTCCAATTATCATGTCATTAAAAAAAAAGGCGTGAAATTGGAGAATTGGTTTATTCCTTTAGAGCAAAACTGGATTTAATGGCCATGAGAACCTGTGGGATAAGTGTGAAGTGCCTTCAGAAATCAGATTAACCCTTTCTTGTCCCGGTCACAAGTCGAAAGGATGGAACAAAGCAATCAAACAATACCACGAGCACACCTCCCCCTCTCCCAAAAATGCATCGTCCCCCACTGTGACAACCTGTTGCCACGAGTTACCGTGCCGTCCCGTCAATCACCACGGTGGGAAACAATGCTGCGATTGGTGGGGGTCACCATGACAACACAAAGACCCGCTGATGACTCAATGGAGACTGAGACAGAGCGAGGTTTGCTCTCCTGCCGGCTGCTATCGAGCCCCTCGCTGCCTTTATGTGTCGGAGTTTAGCTTGGAGGGGATTTTGAGCTCCTGTTAAATATGACCGCCTGGACAGAAATGTTTCCAGACAGAGAAGAAGAAGAGCAGGGTGAGAGAGCGGGGAAGGAGAAATATATTTCATGGTTTTATAAATAATAGGTGTCTGGTTTTGATTAGAGGAAAATCAAACTAAAAGAACATCAGGCATTTTTATTTTGGTGAAAAACAGAGTGAGATGGGAGGAGGAGGAGGAGGAGGAGGAGGAGGGGAAGAGTTAAAGATGGGGGCAAATGTCTTTCATGGATAATAACAGCTGAAGGAAAATAAAAGTCTGCATGCAGCAGCCCTTAGAGGCTGCGCTTAGAAAGTTTGTTTACATTTATTAAAAATAATAATTTACCAAAACATTGTGAATGCTGCCTCTCATTAAGGGATCCATCTTTACGTGAATGTAGAGCTTCGTCTCTCAACATTACATGTGGTAGCAAGAGGAAGTTCCTCCTCCGCTGTGCTGCGATCTGTACTATGAAGGAAAAAATACTGCTGCCTCTGGGTGGGATGATGGTGGTAGCCCAAGCGAGGGAGTTTCTCAGGATCTGCACGAGTGATGTGACGGTGGAGCGTGACAGCGACTGCTGGGCTGATGTTTTATCTGCACTAATGCATTCGTTGCACTGGACTGACAAAGGTTTTGATTATCAGTCAGGCCATGTTCCCGTCCTCATCTCTGGTCATGAGCTCTGAGTAGTGATGCAAGAATGAGGATGTGGACACAAGCCCCCCCCCCCCATCCAGCAAGACTGTCCTGTGTTGGAAATAATTTTGATAAGCATGAGAACAAGAGAGAGGAAGAGAGCATGCAGTTGAAACATTTTGTTGTTTAAATCAAAATCTTATTTGGTTTTCATACGTACCCGTTTTCAGTGATATCAACTTTAATAGCAGGAAATTAACTAAGCATATGACTATTTTCTTTCTCTTGTTTTTGTCACATTTTTCAAGTAAAACATATTTGGCAACAGCATAATAAGACTGCAAATTCTGTTTTTGGTGCGCCACCCCAATATTTGTAGCGGCCACTGCTATTAAAAAATTCTTGAGGCGCTCCTGCCCACATTAGACCCAGAACCAACTTTACTGATTATATATCTCAGCTGTTTAGTCTGGTACTAATGCAACCTGAATTTAGATAAGCAGAAGAAAATGCTTCATACAGTGGCTTGCAAAAGTATTGGGCCCCCTTGAACTTTTCCACATTTTGTCACATTACAGCCACAAACATGAATCAGTTTTATTGGAATTCCACGTGAAAGACCAATACAAAGTGGTGTACACGTGAGAAGTGGAACCAAAATCAGACATGATTCCAAACATTTTTTACAAATAAATAACTGCAAAGTGGGGTGTGCATAATTATTCAGCCCCCTGAGTCAATACTTTGTAGAACCACCTTTTGCTGCAGTTACAGCTGCCAGTCTTTTAGGGTATGTCTCTACCAGCTTTGCACATCTACAGACTGAAATTCTTGCCCATTCTTCTTTGCAAAACAGCTCCAGCTCAGTCAGATTAGATGGACAGCGTTTGTGAACAGCAGTTTTCAGATCTTGCCACAGATTCTCGAT
>VVHJ01036167.1:18031-29050 GCA_015107715.1 Tylochromis polylepis | reverse complement strand
CTGTGGTCACCACCTGCAGAACCACTCCTTTATTGGGGATGTCTTGCTAATTGCCTATAATTTCCACCTGTTGTCTATTCCATTTGCACAACAGCATGTGAAACTGATTGTCAATCAGTGTTGCTTCTTAAGTGGACAGTTTGATTTCACAGAAGTGTGACTGACTTGGAGTTACATTGTGTTGTTTAAGTGTTCCCTTTATTTTTTTGAGCAGTGTAGAAGTAAGTAAAGTATAAAGATTCTGATGAAAAGGGTTAAATAATGTTGGGATTTCTTTCCGTTTCTCTCTCCCACTTTCAAAAGTTGAACCATCATGGATATGTCCTAATAAAGTCTACAATAAGTGTCTTCCCCTGAGCTTACTGACTCGTTAGTTTCTTTTTTCACTTTAAAGAACAATGGCCCGTTATTATTCTTCTCCTATATCTATTTGCTTGCTCACTCTGTCTCTCTTGCTCGGTCTCTTCTCCCTGAATCCTTCCCTCCCTGTGAGGCTCTGTGCTGTGAACCAAGAGCAACTCCTCTGCTTCTTGCCTTCACAAAAGACTTGCCTTTTCTCATCTTGATTCATCCCTCGCTTTTTATGAATTATTGAACAGCACTTTGTGTTACGCAGACTGAGTGGGAGCTCCCAAACTCATCATCCCTCAGCCTTGGTGTTTGTTACATCGTGTGTGTTACGTGACAAAAAAATGCATATGGTTGTTTCTATGTTCAAACATGTGTTATGAAATGTGTTTTTGCTGGATGGTCAGAAAATAGCAAAGTTGACTGATTATGAAATAGCTAATAAAGGTTTGTTAAGGGCGTGGTATGCTTGTACACATGTGATATTAAATGTGCAAATGCCTGATATGACTGAGCGTATAGTAGCATATGCATGTGTGAGTAAAATAAAAAAACAGGGGTTGTAGGGATCTAAATTCTTTTGTGTCAGTATTGACTCTCGTGCACTCTCTGTTTTGATATGGAAATATAAATTCGACTGTTCTGATATAAATATTTCAAAAGCTCAGTCAAATTATGAGCATCGTATTCTTACTGCAGTCTATGAAATCCTTACTCATGCACACCTGACATACACACAAAAGGGTCATTAAGGATTTTAAGAATGCTGGATTTAAAATCACAATAAAAACCTGAACATTACTTCTTTTTTTTTTAAGAATTAGTGTGTCTGTGTACAGTTACTCATGTGTTTCGTTGCTCTGTGCTGACACTTGTGTTCACCGACAAAAAGCCTGTTTAGTAGAACCTTCTGCTGAAGACAGCGACATTTCACTACAGTATGTATTTACTGCTTAGCTATTTGCAGCACTCTCTTTTTGGGAAAAATAACACACATGCACTCTCACACACCCATTTAAAGCTATCTAGAGCCACATTGTTAAGCTTGTGGTAGAAGCCCATTCGCAAAATGGGAAAAACAGCTGGGTGTAGGACACCCATAACAAGAGTCCTCACATTGAGAGTGCCCTCTATTTGGACAGAGACTCGGGCACTACAAGGTACAAAAAAGGTAAGGATCTAATGATCTGGCATGTCTTATAGCTGTTCAGCATATGCTTAAACAGATAATCTATATCATATTAAAGCAAACCAGCAATTATAGTAAATATACCAAAAATAGCTTATCATGTCCAACTTTTGGTCACACATACCTGTGTGTGTGGATGTGTGTGTGTGTGTGTGTGTGTGCAAAGCATTACATTGTTGTTCCACACTACCTAGCCCACTCTATCAGTTCCAGAAACCACATGCATTTCAAGATGTAACATGTAAGCTGACACACAGAAATTCACTGTGTATCACCCCTCACAGCGTGAGTTCTAAAATGCCATCCATTACTACAATATCAACTATCAAAAAGGTCAGCAGGCAATAAGTGAAATGGGAATGCAGTGTTCCAAAACCAATGACCTGCAAAGAAAATGCCAAGCACATTTAGCATGACCTTATACACGGGCTGCCTCTCAATCATTGTTTGAATTTCTTTATCAGAATCCAAGGCCCACAGGCATTCGGGACAGTTCTTTGTAAAAATTAAGAAAGCGATATGCCATGTGTTCCTTAAAATGACTTAAAATAATTTGCTTTAGAGCAAATAATCAATGAGGATGTCCTTTAATTATATTTTTAGAAAATGTAGTTTTCACTGCATTTCAACTCTAAAATCTGGAATAAAATCCCACTCAATTACAGTCAGTTTGTTTAGTGTGAGTAGAGGTCATAGCTGTAATCACAGCAAAAATTAAATCTTAACAATAGGATTTGTAGCAATTATTCCACTTATCCAATGGGTGAGGGATAATTTTCCTCCTTTAATATAGACAACAGTTAACAAGCACTGGCTGCCATTATGCTTATATATTCAAATGAACTACTGCTGCACTCTGTGAAGACTATCATCATTTTTTAAGCACTGACTGTACAAAGCAATTAAATGTGTTGTTTTGAAACAGAAACATGTGTTTTGGTTTTGTGGCTTGAAATGCCTGTCAGGATTAGATTTGATTTTGATCAAGTACTTGTTGAAATTTTGAAAAATAAATGCAATATGTATGTAATATGAAAAGTTGAACCTGAAATGATATTTGGTATGCATTTTTATGGTCTTAGATTGAAATTATATTTTGTTTGAGTGGCATTTCTGCCAGTTGACTTTGGACTATAGCACAAAATGAACTGAAATAATTATAATTTAAATAGACACCAAATATTTTAAACTATTTCCCCCTCACACACACACACACACACACACACACACGATGATGCTGGCAAGTATACTTACGTTCTCCACTGTCTAGTATTCCTGATTCCTGAAGGGAGCGAATGCAGGAATCCACCAACTCCAGACCTGTTGTCAACTCATCCTCAATATCTTTCTGTCCATCAGCTGTGGGAGAGAAAAATGATGAGGGGCACATACAGGCACAAAGACTGTGAGAAAGAGAGAGGTAAGGGAAACAGAGTATGAGGCAGAGAGATGAGATCTTTCTGGGCAGTAACCCCAATCCTTTCCTCTCACAGTGTGTAAAGCCTTACGCATTGTGACTTGGTTATGAGCCGTGGGACATTTTGATTATATGCTGGTAAAGGGCCCTGATAAGTCTGCCCTGGGAGCTGCCTAGCTGGAAATGAAGTTGCTGTTATAAAAGTGAATTTGATGCACTGGTAAGTATGTGTAAGTGCATTTGGGAATATGTATGCGTGTACTGAAAATGTTTGATGTTTTGTTTTTTAAACATACGGGATAATGCTGACCTCCAGCACCAGCTTCGGTTTGACAAGCTGATACATGTTTGCAGGTGTGACTTCACAGATCTTTGGGATCCTGCAATAATCTATTTAGCTATCACAACTACCCCATTTCAATGATTTTGACTATAGCATACATGATTCATCCCAAAAAAACAAAACAACAAGTTTCATGCGTGTCTGAGACATCAAAGTCAAAGTCAAATTTATTTATACAGCATATTTAAAACAACAACTGTTGACCAAAGTGCTGTACATTTAAAATAATCAAAAGAGATTAAAACAGTAAATGAGGGTGACTTGACAAAATTTAAGAAAAGAAGCATAAAATGAGAAGATTTGAGTAAAAAATAAGACAAATAACATGTCTGCAAAAACATTCACGTTGAATTACCTTGAGAGTTCCAGCGAAATTGCTCATCTGAAGAACTGCAAGAGAAAGGATGTGGTTACTGTGAAGAATAAAAAGGGTAAAATAAGCAAAATAAAAAGTAAAGTTTTAGTTATGAGTACATTCTTAAATTGATGGCACTTTTTCAATAAAGCCTCCATATTTCACTGTGATAACAAGGAAAAAAAACCATGAGAAGCGCCACAGGTCACTTTTAGCTCAACCTTGGACTCACCTTTCATTTGCACTGAACAGGGAATCTCTTTATTAAAGATATTTTCAGTATTCAGTGTTTATATTTTAACAGTTTTGTAAAGGATTGAAAATAGTAAAGACAAAAATGGAAATGTACTAAAAGCAATCAGCTGTTTTTTGTTTTGTTTTTTTAAAATTATGATTAACACTCCATTGTGTTTACCTGCCCCACCTTCATGTGTGTTACCTGTGTCCCAATGTCCTACCCTCTTGGTTTATTTAGTCTGCGTTTCGGTCTTAAACTAAAGTGTCAGTTCTGTTTTGGGGTGCCTTTTGAGAAGAAGATGACATTCTGACAACTTTTAAAAATGCAACACATAGAGGGAGTTGAGGAAATTTTAATGGAGAGAGTTCTGGTGGACAAAATCTATGGGCTGATAAGCAAATCATCATTTTTTCTTTTGCTTTTTTTTTTTGGTAAATTTTGGTAGGAGAACACAAAAACAACTCTAGATTAGACAACTGGAAAACTTGAGTGTGATGTCAAATTGTCTTTGTTTCTTCTTTTATTTTTCATCATAGCCTTGTTTGTCTTGAACCTAGCATTTGTCTTTTCTTGTTGGATATGTTTGTGTGTTATGGTTTGATCTCATGTGTACTGAAGCTTTGCTGAAATAAACTACTTTTTAAAACTTATCCTTAAGTCACACATTTGAGTTCTGGATTAATTGGTTCACTGTTTATTTCCAGATGTTTTAGGTACAAATACAATGAGATAATAATTATTCCCACATTTTATTTTAGTTTTTGTGTTTGCCTGTGAAGGCAGAGGGCCACCTCCCTGTGCCTCTACTCACTGTTGCCTATTGCTTGCTCAAAGGAAATTGTTGGGTTTATATTGGAAGGTATTGCGATGTGAAGTGCTGTGAGATGACTGTTGTTGTGAATTGATTGATAAAAACCTTAAAAAAGAAATAAAGTTCATGTACACACAAACACACACCCACACACACACATTTGCACATGTACAAAACTACAGGCAAGACTTTTTTCTGTACTCCTGATGAATGTCAGTGGATGGCTGATTAATGGGGGGCTGAACAGAGAGGGAAAAAAAACAGAAGAGAAGAGCAAAAAAGAAACTTAGAGACGAGTATTGAGCCACCTTCTTTGTGATCAATACAGAATCAGACAGACTAGCTGATAGCTATAGACTCTTCCATCTAACTTCATTTGCACGATAAGGCTGGTTTTCTGGGCTTGTTATGTTCTATTTATACTATTTCATATTCCATGGTGATGAGTTTGTATACACATAAGAACAAGAATGGATGAATATTGGACATTTATTGTTATTTGTTCTTCTTGCTGTGGGAGATTTTAATGGTTATCCACAAACAGGTATTTTCTAAATAGCAAAGACTCATTGTAATGCTGTGGTTAAAGCAATTTAAAGCACAGCAGCCTATATCACTGTACTCACTGTAATATAATGGAGCAATACTGGAACACAGAGCATTTGGAGGGCCTGGGAATCAACAGCCAACCAGAAACTCAATCTTTAATACGAAATTCCAATATACATGTAGGCATCTTAAATAAAGGAATGCGAAGAAGAGAAATATAAACGTGCGTGCGCTACTTTGTTACTGTTTGAAACCAGCTGGACTGTTAAATACAGTCTGGCCAGCTGCTACCCCAGCAGCACCTCAAGAAGAGATGCTGGCAAGACAGCTGATTCTCAAGCGTGGCGACCATTCAAAAGGTCAGTTTTGGCTTGGACTCAACGGCTGGATGCTTCAGTAGACATTATGACCTACTGTCCTCTCAATTCTGGTGTAAATCTTTGAGTTAGACTGCAGAAAGTTTACTTTTATTTCAGTAATATTTGGAAACAAAATGCTGCAATCAAAACAACATGGTGTCGAAGTAGGTCATAGAAGGGTTTGCACATTGAAAGGTCAGTGGCCATACTGATTTTTATGTTCCCCCTTGTGATACTAAAAAATGTGTGATGAAATTCAAAAAGTTCACTTAACTTACTGCTCAATAATTCTCCAGCTAACATTTACTTAGAGTTATTTAAGTAAGGTGAAAAAAAGACTTCAGGTCATAGGATTAAATACCTGAGCCAGAAGCAGAGATCATAAAAGTCAAATTATACACGAAAGACCGTGCATTTAAAGATGTATTAAAAGTGATTGCATTTTAAAAGAAAATCCAAATCTTATTAATACATTCTATTGAGTTCTATTGTGCTTAGAGCACTGTACTTTCATGTGCCTCAGTAACATATAACAGAGTAACCACAGCAACACTCAGTTCTCCAGTGGAGTCGGTTACAGAGAAAGAAAGCGAGAGAAAAAGAAAACTAGGCACTCAGAGAGACTAGGGAGAGAGATTCATTAAGCACAGCATTATTCCACAACATTGCACCCTCTTGCTTGCAGTGCCACAACACAACGCCCAGTGATTCACTACGCCACTCTCAACAGCCACACAGCTTAAATCAACACGCAGCATCCTCTGCTTTTCCCAGTGAACTCCAAAGCATGCATGCATGCATGCATGCATGTCACAAGTGTGGTAGTTGAAAAGTGCAGTTTTCACCTAGTGTCCCAATATATGCATCTATGCACCCTACACAACTGTGTGAAATCGAAATACTGAAACTCAAGTACTTAAAGAACAACTAATCAATTCAAACAATAAATTAAAAACTTGCTGTGGTATAGAAGCAGTACTGGGACAGAAATACATTTCTGTTGGCAAATAAATTTGTGGTTTTTCTGATAAAATGAAAGTTCAAAATATGAGTATAATCTAGTTAATAATGCTCTTTCAAGTGCCCTTTGGAAAGACTGGGGAGAATTTGTAAAAAGTGAGGTACAAAACTACACTAATAAAAACCTGCTATGCATGTTGTAAATGTGTTATGGGACAGGAATCCCACAAACATCATTCCTGATGATGTCATTAGTCCTCGGTTTACATTACTGAACAGCAGCATTACTCTGAAAGAGTTACACTGCCACACAAGGTTCTTCACAAATCTTCCAGCTGCCTCCCTTCACAGATAGTAGCACTTAAGAACACTTGTCCATCGTGATAAGGCTGTCAGTGATGATGTATGTATGCATCCTCAGCAAACGCATTTCTGCTTTCACATATTTAACCCCTTAACGCCTAGTGTGTCATATTTGATACGTACAGTTTTTTTGTGAGTTTTTGAGACGTTCATGATCAGTGTGATTTTTTTCCCCTGAAAAACCTAAATAAATAGCACAATACATTTTTAAGCAATAAAAAACCCACATGTAGCAAATGCAATACAATTTAAAAGCCATATATAGAAATTGAAATGTAATTAATTTTTTAAAACAAATTTCTCAGATGGTTCAATAAACTCTCCATTTTCAAAAAAATAGAATTTTCTGGCACTTATTTCTTTTTCAGGCTTTAAGGGGTTAAGGCTATACATGCAAGTACACGATCTACAGTTAAAGCATGCCCCTGTTTCAAATTTTAACACATATATAACATATATAACACAGTCATTTACATACATACACACTGATAAAAACAACACCTATACATACACAAAGTGTCAAACTCATACCAACTAGCTTTAGTTGGTATTTAGCTAAAAATGGTGAATGTCGCTGATAATTAGTTTCATGTTATGATGGAATAAATGGCAGGGTTGACAAGCTATTTCATTACTGCCAGAGCAGCATCTAATGGACTGTAATGTCCTACCTGATCTTTTCTTGTGCCACAGCAGGATGTAAACCTAAACACATAGTGCCTTTTTGGAAAATACTGTTTTTACAGGCATAAATCCATATCTCATTATTTTTTGCTTTTCTTAGGGACCCAGGGTTGCCAATTAATGGTTATTTCTAATTATTTCATTTCAAGGATTTGTGGAAAAAACTGTGGTCTTTTTAGTAAAATGTGGTACTTGGCCTACAACAGCATGCACAGTTTAGCACAGCACACATAACAGCAGCACCCTAAAGAAGGGAGACATAAAAGAGAATAAAGCTAAGTTTGCCCGAAAAATAATTTTACTTTTGAAACTTTATCATAAATAATACAATTTAAAAAGCTGATTCAGTTTTAGAGTTTTCACTGTGATCGTCTAATATTATCACAAGAACATTCTATACCTTAATGCTGGACAGACTGTCAAGGACTGAGAATAATTAAGAAGTCAGAGAAGAACGCACTGATGAATGACAATGAGTCATGATGACCTGACCTCCATGAAGATATGCAATGAGGTCAGGAGTCAAGGTCAGCTATAGCATAGTTGGAAACTCTGAGGGACTCATCATGCACAAAGTTAGTTGAGGAAGAATGGTGCATGAATTTAGGTTTTTTTTTTTTTAAATCACTTTGTTTTCAAATATTCTTAAAATGTCCGTTTTCTCACTGAGTGGTGTTTATCAGAGCTGAAATAAATCTGAATGCAGACTCATTCAAGCAAAACAAAGGAGATGACGGTCAATGCAAAACAGCCAAGTCTTGTTAATTTCCTTTTTTTGCCATTACGCTCAAATTCTGATAACAAGCTTGAAATGAGGTTCAATTATTGCATTTTCCTATAAAACATGTACAGTATATAAGCAGGTATGTATATGAATAAAAACAAAAACTGACATGAGGTAATCCTGAATGTCTATCTGCCTTTATTTCGAGATTTTGAGATGGGTACTGATTACTGGGTTACAATGTTTTGATTTAGAGGACAAAATTATTAATGCAGTGCACTGGTATGCATATACATGTGTTAAAGGCACTCTAAATTCCACATGCTCAATCAACGAGAGCAAAATTATTATTTTGAGAGACAGCTCAAGGACATTCTAATCGTTTGGATGTGGGGTTATTTGGAAACTGAATGTCATTTAAATAATTTGTCAACTTTCAGCATTTTTATTTTCGGAGATTCTTGTTGAAAATCTGTGACTGCCAAATCAAGCCTGAAAAGGAAGTAACACTAATGCTCATAAACAATCACTGCATGCTGCACTTTGCATTAACTGCACATTCAAACTAGAAATATAGTGATTAATGGATTTTTCCGTTTGCAGTTCACTCTGGGCAGTGCAAGAGACTGCACATGTATTTTATATCTACTTTCATTTACTATACATAGTATATATATCTACTGTACTATAGCACTGCAGAATCAAGAGGTGGGAAGCAACAAAGTACAAATATTTTGTCACTGTACTTTACTTGAGTATTTATTATTCTGACATTTTACTTTTACTCCCTACATTTTAACACAAATACATTTGAGGGAAGTTTTTATTTTCCAGCACTAAACACCTTCAAACATCAAACCGATCTGAGCCTAAATAGAGGGAACAATAGCACAAAATACACAACTAAACAGATACAGCAATCCTATTGGTCTATCCATCACCTGGGTTTATCACATACAAAAGAATGATAGGGGTAAATATATATAACTTATGCATCAGTTACACGTTATATTCAGGAAATAAAGTGGGCCAGAACGGTCTGGAACTGCGTTTTTGTTGTAGATGTCCATAAGTTATGGTTTCAGCACTTCAGCTTCTTGTTAATGCTACAGAAGAGGAGCAAGCATAAAAGGAATAACATTTTTTTAGCGCTAGGTAATTTCAAATGCAACATTTCTAACAGCTTAACATACATCGCCAAACATACAGTTTGTCAGTGTGTCTGCTAGCTGAAGGTGCTGCCTTATTTCCCAGGGAGAGAAAATTTGAGGAGAAGGGAAGGAAGGCGAGAAAGAAGCGATGTCATATTTAAAGGTAAAGCCAGTTCAGTGGCATTTCATAAACTGGAAATCTAAAGTTTACATGCAATGCCCTTATTTTTAAATCAGATACCAGTTCTGCATATAATGCAAAGTTATGTTTTTTCATAGTCTGATTTGTCCTGCAAAACAAACTGAGGTATAGTACATTCAAAGGTTGAATGAAAATATTGAATGATATGAATGTTGAATGATAAAGTGGTTAGCTGGCCATACTTGGACTGTTGTACGGAGGCTGTGGTGTTCATGGTCCTTTATACCAGCTTTATACTGTCTAGTATAAAAACACTGTATGGTCAGTGTAGGGGATGGAAATCAGCCAAGATAGTTCATGAAACATCTGCTTACTTTTTGTTGAATTCAGTTGTGTAAATCCACAGAGAAATAATAAAACTCAGAGCAGCAGCCTGTGCACAATGAAAATCTACTGGAGCCCACAACAGAAATTATTGTGAGACTCTTTTCAACATGCTGAGTGACTACAACAGATCTTAGGGTTCCCCCACCTGTCGAATCTCACTTTAACCCCTGACTGTACACATTTTTCTGTTTAGGTATGGAAGCAAAGAAAAAAAGTTTGGATTTCCATGTTTTAATGTTGAAAATAACATTAGTATCACTGTTGCTCATTAGGCAGGAAGGAGGCGTAGGATCATACAAGTACTTCTTCCTACTGCTTTTTGAGCATAACATTTGAGTAGTTATATACAGACTATTAAAATGTGGGGTAATGTCAATTGTACTTTATTCTTTTAAATATCAATATATAAGCATCCTTTCAATTTATTCATGTACATGAAATTGAAAGCGTTCAGAGGCACAGTCTGAAATCAACTTCTCAACTAATTTGCACTTGCTTAGCAGAACCCTTATTTGTGAAATATTTCCCGTAGGTTTCAGCCAACTGTTCACAAGCACCCAACAAAAAACTGTGTCAAACAGTCACACCTCAGGGCAGTTTGAGTACATGTAGGGAATGCATAGGCTTCCACCCACACACCGCGCTGTTTACAGTTTGAACAACTTCAAATCTAGACTTAAATCTCAAGACTAATCCCTGACTTAGTGGCTAGTACAAAACTAGAAACCTAAATATGGTGTGATAGTTGCACACGATTGCTGATTCTGCTCACTTTAAATGTGGAACTTGCTTGGGAACCATTTTATCATGTTTGTAGATCTATTTCTTACATAGATATCATTACTATCCAGAGGTGGTTGTCATAACAACATTGTTGTACATCATCATCAGCATGACTATGTGACACCATAAGGGTAATCTGTCAGTCAAGGCAGATGAGGGGGCTTTCATGCTCAGCACTGGATGTGGGGATGAGGAGTCTGTTTGGAGAGAGGGTGT
>VVHJ01036167.1:0-13412 GCA_015107715.1 Tylochromis polylepis | reverse complement strand
GAGAGGTGTGTGTGTGTGTGTGTGTGTGTGTGTGTGTGTGTGTGTGTGTGTGTGTGTGTGTGTGTGTGTGTGTGTGTGTATGACCATGTGAGGGGGAGAGGTTATTCACCTTAAACTGTCTGGCTCTTTGAGAGCCCCACGAGACCAATTACCACTACTCTATGGTTCCATATTCACAGACACACACGCACACACGCACACACGTAATGTTACACCATGCAGGAACTATGATTGCAGAATGGCTCATGAGTATCTTATTGTCAATATCCATGATTCAAGGGAGACCACTTAAAGTGCAGTAGTTATTACAAAAAAGGATTAAAAAAACAATGTAGTTATTTGGTATGACCAAATTACGAGTTATTTGGCTCGTAACCATTTAAAAGAAAAAGAACAACTCAAATGCCATCACTGTTTTCATCATCTGAATGGGGAACACTGACTGAAAGCTATTAGAATATTCGAGACACAGCTGTGAGAGCTGGGGCATGCCTGGGTCATGCCATACATGAGAAAGAGAGCAGATATTACAACATTACAAGCCCCAATCTGAGTAGCAGTGAACATGATGGGAGTGCTCCACCTGTGGGAACTCCACCTGTTGATGTGACTGTCCAACGCTCAGCTGGAAGAGCCTGGAATGTGTTACTTTTGCTCCTGAACCACACACAGGAAGGGAGCCACTGTTTACTCCTGCCACATGAAAGGATGTCCTGAGCATAGCATGAGGCAAATTGAGTGCAATAACTCCCTGTTGTGTCTGATTTGTTTAGTTGTTTTTTTACTGTACAATAATAATTAGAGCTTGGTTCGCATTGCCAGGACTAAGTCAGACTGAGCGAGCAAGTGTCCTTTGTCACAAATTTCTACAGTTAACCGAGGCGTGGAGGGTTCAGTGGTCTCAGGATCCTGTTTCTGCTTTTTGCAGATGATGTGGCTCTGTTGGCCTTATTGAACAAGGAACTCCAGTTTGCACTGGGGGGATTTCCAGCTGAGTCTGTAGCGGATGGGATGAAAAGTAGCATTTCCTAATCTGAGGCCATGGTTCTCATCTGAAAAATGGTTGCGTGGCTACTCTAAGTCAACGATGACTTGCTGCCCCAAGTGAACGAGTTTAAGTATCTCGAGGTGTTGTTCATGAGTGAGGGGAGAGTGGAGCGGGAGCTTAACAGACACACTGGGACACACTGAGACTGATAGCGCCTGCAGTGATGTGGACACAGTACTGGTCTGTTGAAGTGAAGGGAGAGCTGACCCCGAAGCTGTTGATTTATAGGTCGATCTGTGTTCCTCCCCTTACCTGTGGTCATGAGCTCTGTGTAGTGAACAAAAAAATGGATACAGGCAGCAGAAACGAGCTTGCTCCGAAGCATGTCTGGGCAGAGCCATTTGGAACCAGTACTCCTCCACACTGTTTTATATAGATGATTGCTTCTTACAGTACATTGTTCTTGGGGTCTCCAGGAACCCCAGTCCAGGTATATTATATGTTAGAAGGATGAGGGTTACGAGTCTGTAATTGGACACCTGCTGCTCATGAAACTCCTTGAGTGTATTTGATCTTTCTTTAAATTTCAAACAATTTAGATTCATCTCATTCTCAGACAGAAAATTATGGTTTGCCTGAAATCAAAAACATGATCATATAGTGCATGCTAATGCCTCGGTTGGACTATGACGCATCCATTTCAGGGTTATAGACAGCCAAGGTTTATAAGAGAATGATATGGTCCTTTGAAGTTAAAATGAATAATCTCCATGTTCCATTACATAAAGCGCAACATGGTGTAGGTGTGTGTATCTGTATGAGAGGACGAAGTTGTTTACGAAGCCTACTGTGCAGTAATTCAGAAGGTATGCACGGATCCCTATATGTGACTGATGAAAATGATGTGATGTGACGTGCACTGAGGCCTTGGGGATGAGGTTTTAATTGAGAAGCTGGTTTATTTATCACATTCTATCACCACATGACTCAGCAGCATCTATCTAAGACTTGAGAGTGCACACATATGCACGCACAAACACCAAGGCCATCTGGCTATAGCAGAGTGCAGCTAACTTGCAAGTTGTCTTAGTGTCTCTCTTTCTTTTTTCCTGCTAAGTCATTAATCTCTTCATTTTGAAGGCTGTTTTCAAAAGGCACCAAGTGTGTTTAAGTCAACATTTGCTAACATCTTGAATAAACAGACATTAAAAATTTGTTAAATTAGTAAAATACGATAGTCAGCAATTTATTCAAGACATCCTTCTCTATGTCCTTTAGTCTTAATCCAGTCTCATCATAAAGAATGACCTATACTTGATTTTATATTCATTACACAACCAAGAAGGAATGCTATTTTACTACCCTTACAATGACTGCCAAAATATCCGAGGACTATTCTAGGAAAGAATAGAATAAACCTGAATTTTGTGTATAATATTCCACCTCTAAGAAATTAAGAGTAAGACCATGAAACATAGCCTATTCAACCACAGTTCCTGATCCATATGCATATTAATAAACTTACTGTGCAGAATATGTAAATGCATGCGTCACTTAGTTTTTTTCTGTCTCCCATGTGAGGCTGTAAGCATTTATTAAAGCCAGTATCACATACTATAGGAGTTTGACACTAATCTAACACACCTCAGAGCCTGACTAAGTCTGACTCTGTCTGAGTCCAGCTCCTACTTGCTGCATTTTGAGAGACATTTCTCAATGGTATGTAATAGCAGCCATACCAAAAATCAAAAAGAAAAAAAAATGCATGTAATTCAGCTGAGAAAAAATACAGAGTTCCTCTTTGAGTTATCTGTGGGTAGGAATATGACTAAAAACCTGAAACACTGCAAACCCATCAGCAGACTGAAAACAATGCAATATGCTTCTTGTTTTGCAATTCCCATCTTTGCTCTAGCCTCTACCAGATAGAAAGAAGGGTGGACTGATGGATGGATGGATGGATGGATGGATGGACGTGGACATATTAGTAAATACAGTTAGGTGTAATATTGCCTAACCATAAATCCACATAAAAATTTAAATCTTAAGAGAGTGAGTGTCCACATGGATTCATCAGGATTAAGTCAGTTTTATTAAATGATTCATAGCACCCAGGACACCGTCTGACTCATTGGGTTACAATGCAAACAAAAATCAATTTGGGACCATCCAGAAGAGGTGATAGAAGTCACAATGAAAAGTGTAATTACGGCATTCAGATATGGCTCTTGGGAGGACTTTCTCCTTAGATCCAAGACACTGACCCAAAGGAAATAAACTTGCTTGCTTTATTATGTTCATCTAATAAGTCATTCCTCTGCAAAGTCTTTGTGGGAATATGATGCTTTGTGAGTCACACTGCAGTATAGCATATGTGCTACTTTACGTTTGAATGAATGAGCTCAATCAATCACTTGTTCTTTTTTGTGTGTGCTTTCAGATTGCTGAAGGTTTTAGTATTCATCTAGACACCAAAATCGACGATGCCGAATAAAGGCTTAAAACCTAAAAAGACAGGTTTTTTTTTTTTTTAATTTCTGTCCTTCATATTGTCAGTTCATATCAGTGATATTGCTGGTACGGTTCACAAAGTTAAACAGGAGAGGAGAAATTTCTGTAAAATTTGTGAAAAGAATACAGCAGACACAGATGTGTGCACACAGACAGACACCAAAACAATGTATCCCTGGAACCCATGCTCACACAAACGCACACATCTTTCAGTGCCCACATAGACTCCACAGCGCAAGAATAAAATCTTCTCCTTAAACTGCTCCAGGCACTGATTCCTTTGGCCTTAGGGTATGGTGCCTCAAGAGGACAAACTCACTCATACTCATCTTTTTCTCTTGCCATCTCAGTTTCTATGTCTTTCACTCTCACAGACACACACACACACACACACTCACAAGTCTGAGCTTTCTAAACTAGCACCGACTATTATAAGGACATCACTAAGCGGCTAAAACTTGGAAAGCAGTACAGTACAGCTTCTACATCCTGCATTTTAATAGTCACGCGTGCAATCAGTGCAGCCAAAATCTTCATCAAAACCTGCGCTTTCATCATTCACATGATCCGTTTTTCTAAAACAACAAACAAAAAACAGTCTTTTCAAAATTTCCTCTGAGGCACGCGCTTACATCAACCCCTTTTCAATTCTTTTTTTCAGATTTTACACTCGCTCTTCTTGATTTTCACATGCCTACCCCCACTTCTGTCTGTTTCTCTCTACATTACACTTTTTTTTTGTCTCGCATGTTACATTTTACTTCATCGTGGTTACTCCAATTTTGTGAATATTACCCTTAACATTACCTGCACTGTCAAATCTAATTATATCCAGTGAATGTAAATGAGATTATACTCAGTTTTCTGGAAATCCTAAGGTGTCTTTTTTTTTTTTTTTTATCTTCATAAATGTGTTTTTAACACTGCAGGAAGAAATGTAATCTGATTTGAATAGTTAAAACTTTTGAGTGATTGTTGGTCCCAGTTGACTATAAACTACACATCAATACACCATACATCAATGTATTACATGTAATGAGCTATTTTTCTGTAAAGCATCACCACTATGATCATTTTATTTTTAACATACCAACTGTTGTGAATTACAGTTGTATTGTTTCTTAATCCTGTTAAATGGAACACTTTGCTCCCCAGGACTGATCACACTATCACCACACACAGAAAACCGCACACCTTACAAGAGTGCAGACAGGTAAGGCATTTTGTACATGTGGACACACACAGACACACACAAACATGGAGTTTTCAAGTGTGGTCAACAAGACAGAGAGATTATCTCTTTGGTTATTTGCTTATTTTTTCAGTCAAACAAGAGACGATAATCCCACACAAATGCTTATGAATAACTGCTTTCAATGACACATACTCTCCCTCAGAAGAACCTGTACCAAAGTCAAAAGGGGTATCATCCAGACAAACCAAATGACACACACACACACACACTGAAAGTTTTATGTAATACGTTCTGGGTATCTTCAGCACAGAGTGAAGCCCCTTAAGCACCAATCATGAAAAATGCACCAACACTGAAGATGTGAACTAGCAAAAGTCCATTTGTTTAACAAAAAAACCCATCAACAAAACAGGAATGACACTTGTATCTGCCATGGTCAGTCAGTATCATATCTATCACCTTATTTTCACCTGTAATAACAGCGCTCCCTTCAGTTAAACATTGCGATTTATAAATTGGCCAAAGCAACAGAAAGAAGCATTGCATTTAGCAATTTTCTTACAATATGGTCAAAGCTATCTAGTAAATAATTAATCCCTGAGTGATGAGGATTAACACAAGAAAATACCGCATTGAGGGGCTACTGTGGCTAAGGATCTCAAGAAAAAAAATGCCTCAATGTTTCACTCTTTTCATAACACACTGTTTTCCTCTCTCTCTGTCTGCCTCTTTGGCATGGTTTGGTTGGTTCTTATCTATTCTCGCCACTATCTGGTGTTGAGGGAAGATAAGCATGCATTTGCATGTTTAATGAACCAAACACCCCCGATTCCCCTCACCATGAGGACACACACATGCACACGGGTACACACACACACAAACACTCATACACACAAACCACTCCTTTTGGCCCTACAGGCCTCTGTCTCCTTGCAGCTGTCATGGAGTCAACAGCTGTTGACTCCTTCAGGAATAAGTATACATAACATATAGAACAGCAAACAGCAGAAGGCCATTATTTGTCCTAACCTCATTAATTTGAACAAAAAAGAGAAATGACATGAAAATACTGACAAGATGGGATTTCATTTGATTTTTAAACTTGAACTGACAAGGATGACAAGGATGTTGCAGGAAAATATAGACGACCAGAAAAGCTTCACTCAGGCAAATGTGTCATAAGATTTGATAAATAAGATAATAAAACAGAGAGATCTGTTTTGCATATTTTGACAATACTGACAGTTTTTAAAAAACTCATAAAAAGTAAATACAGCCCACAGGAGACAAGCAAAACTTCTGTGATGACCCTGCCCATTCTGCCTGCTCTGGTCTTCGTCTTTCTGGCTTTGTGCAGAAGGTGGACAGGATGTGAGAGGCGGCTCTTAAAAGGAAGCACACTTGCTGGCACTTAATTGTTTAAATATGCTTGATAGCTAACATCCCCAGGAGGCAGGCATATGGTTTGTTCAAGTTTTGTTTTAGTTTAATTTTCTTCCTTCTAAGGACCTCCACTGCATAAAGGCTTTCACACATTCATCACATGACTGACAGAGCCAGTCCTCATTTCTTTTTATTTAATTTTTATTTGATTAACTATATTTTTGTCCTGTTAAAATCCATTATCAGTGTAGTCAAATGGTAACATAATGTAACTTTTTGATTTCATTTAAATAATAAAAATATAAACATTAGTACCTTATAACAGCACAAGTGGGAAAAAACAAACCTTAGAGAGATTTTTGATATCCAGCTAAGAGTTTTTCTATTGTTGTTTTAAGATTTTTCACCCCCTCTTCTCTTGAAGATCACTGAGACATTTTAAGTGTCTTGTGAGCACAGTGTGTTCAAGATCTGCCCACACATTTCAAATGAAGTCAATATCAAAAGTTTTAGTTTGCTTGAAGCTGCTTTATGTATTTAACAGTTTGCTGGTATTTTGTTTCCAAAATGACTCTGGTGTATCCAGGTGCTTAACATCTTTCAGGCATTGCCTACTGCGATGAGATTGCTGGCAACAATTTCTTTTGATGGCTGTAGGAAACGTGGGCATTTAAGCATGTGGGCTGCGTGGAGGACAGTATGGTTTTATGCAGCTCCTTTATAGTCATTTGTGGCAGTTTGCATTGCTTTTCTGCCTCACAGAAGTACAGTATCTCACAGATTTCTTGGTCTGTTAGATCTCCTCATGACTTCCACAGTTCCCTTTCAAAGTGACATTTCACACAGTGAATATTCCAAGCGGAATAGAAACTACTTTGATATTTTTTTAATAGCATTTCCTGTTTAGTAGGCACCAATTAGCCTTAGCCTCAGTGAGTTGTTTACACTAGCCCAAGTATACTCGGTGTTACCACAAGATTTGATTTGTCAGAGAATTTATCAAGCTCTGAAATATTCAGCTAATAATTACTAACAGCTGTTTACCTGCCTAACAGGTCCTGAAAGGTCAGCTGAAGTCTAATGAGTTACTTCAGCTCTAAATGTTTGGTTACACTTTTAATTGAATATTAGTTAATAAGATAAACAAAAATGTTGGAAAGAAAAGTGTTCATTTTAATCATGTTTACTAAGGGTTTGCATTTACTTTTCACTTCAGAAAATGAGAAGGCACATGTTCAAACAGGAAAGAACTTAAAAAATGACCCGTAAGTAACTACCCATGAAAAACACAACAAATATCCAAAGACAAGTATTACCCTTTACGGTTTCATGTTTTAGCTTCTCAGTTTTTAAAGCTGCTGGCTTTATTAGAGTCAGGGGCAGTCAGTGGCTTCTGGGCAAAACAGACTGACGTTTCACGTATACTTTGCACACATTTACTGTATACATAAGTGTCCCTGAGCAGCAATCACTACCTAATTTGTAATCCCAGAGCACAGTTCTTCAGTCCTTTTTGAGTTTTTTAAAATGAAAGTGCATTTTTCAGTCAGAAACAATAGCATAATAATTCTCCAATCTTTTTCTAGTCTCAGATGCTTCATCTGAACAATTCTCATTTAAAAAGCAGCTTATCTGGATGGTTAGAATGCAA
Organism: Tylochromis polylepis; assembly: GCA_015107715.1. NCBI lineage: Eukaryota > Metazoa > Chordata > Actinopteri > Cichliformes > Cichlidae > Tylochromis > Tylochromis polylepis. The sequence goes on along the minus strand of VVHJ01036167.1, from coordinate 5,684 downwards.
GATGTTATAAGGAGCCACAAAGCCAAAGGCATGGTTTCTCCCTTCCGTGCAAAAGCCAAGATGTTATTTAGGAGCAAACACAGATAGATGAGGGAGAGCTGAAATAACACAGAGAGAGGCCGACAGAAAGATAGACAGCGGGGGTGACAGCACTGTGAGAGATGTCGCCACCTGCCACCATTTTTCTCTTCTGCTCTTGGAAATGCATCATCAGTCATTAGCAGGGAGCATGACTTGCAGTATCATCATCACTCATGCAGACACACACATACACACACAAGCTCAAACACAAAGCGTATTTTAAGGTATAATGCAGCAGCCTATAATTTGAGTTCCCTCTATGCAGCATTTTGCTGAGCTTATAAAACCGCCTGCAGCTAATGGTGTGATGGATCCCTCTATTATCACCCAACGAAGGACTAGAGAGTGGGGTATAGTGAGATAAACGAATGTAATTGGATAGTATTTTAGTCGTGGCAAAAACATGAGGGTGGTCAGGGACAAAAAGAGACCATGAAAATGATAACCACAGTATGAAATACAAAAGCTGTCCCAACATGATGGACCCATTCAGTAAATTAAATCCCACATTAAAATGAAATAACCCCTGAGTGGACCTACTGTGTGTTTGGAGATTTCAAATGATGCGGTCATTATGTTAAAAACGGACTGAAATACACTGACCAAATACGGTATAACTTCATAACTTCACAGTTTAACACACACACACAAACATAAGTGAAAACAAGTGAAAACGTATATTTTGCCATTATTTTCTGTAATTTAATTCTAAAAGTTTAAGTTCATTACACTTAAACTGAAATGTTTACTTTTTTGAGTGAATTGGAATATTATGAAAATATTTTATTTCAAGTAAATTCCTATTCAAACAGTAAAAATTTGATATGTGCCATGTTGTCTGCTGGTGTTGGTGGTTGGCTCACCGTGTTTTTTTTTTCATGTCCAAAGTCAGAGTTCTCTGTCAGGAGATTTTAGAGCATGTTATCCATTTCCATCACCATGCTCACTTCCCTTATCAGCAAGACTTAACACCAGCCTAAAGTGCCAAAACTACTACCAAATGGTTTGCTAATCACTGGCCTGCACACACAACACAGAGAATCAGTGGAGTATTGGGATCATGAGCAAGACGAGAAACACTCTACCCAAAAATACAGACTAGCTTATATCAACGTAACCTAGGCTTCAATAAGACCTCAGCAGTGCTGCAAGCTGATCGCCTTCATACCACACACCACATTCATTCTTGGTCATTTTTAGTAAAGGAACCCCAAACAAATATTGAGTGCATAAATGAACATACTTTTCAGAACCTGTTCAAAGTTCTGTATTGGACATCCCTTTTTGATTGATCTTATGAAATAGTTAAATAATTTGAGAAACTGGATTTCTGATTTTCATAAGCTATGTGCCATAATCATCAAAATCTTTTAAAAAAAAGAGGTTTGTGACCTTTTCCCACTGGGACTAACACACCTCCATGCCACAACATTGCTTCCACCACATTTGACAGATGATGTGGTATGCTTTGGATCATGAGCTGTTACTTTCCCTCCTTTTTTCTTCCCATCATTCTGACATAGGTTAGTCTTTGTTTTATCTGTCCAAAGGATTTCTTTTAGAACTAGGAAGGCTCTTTTAGATGTTTTCTGGCAAAGTCTAATCTGTCCCTCCTTTTCTTCAGTAAAAGCAGTGGTTTGCACCTTTTGTAAACCCTCTATATTTACATTCATGAAAGCATCTCACTGACAAAGACAGGCCGACCTCCTTCAGTGTTCTTGACTCCTCTATTGTGAAGGGTATGTCTTAAACTAGGAGAGAATTCTGGGATCATCAACTTTTATCATCTTCCATGGTATTTTGGTTTTGCCACTGTATTCCTGTCTTGTTAACAGTGTACCAGACTGTTGATTTGAGCACTCCTACATTTTTTGGATGTCTCTCTTGGATAGCTTTTTCAGCCTAAGGATGGCATCCTTTATTTGGATTGACATCATTTTGCACCTTCTGCTAAGAGTTACATTGAAAAGGTACCAAATACTTTTTCAACACTTTATATCTACTCCAGATGCTTTATCTGGTTAATTTGTCATAGAGTGATGAGGTAACAGACTTTGCCTGGCTATGAAACTGCTTAGTTAGTCAATCGTCCTATTACGTTTAAGCTTCTGAAATGGGAGACTATGTCTGTAATTTCCAAAATGTTAATGCAATACTTCTATCACACTCCTTTAATTAAAACCAAACATCTGCACTTCAATCCCATCTTGTTGTTTAATTTGAAATCCACACATGAAAACTCCAACCAGACTCCACTCAAAGTCCAGCATTCAGAGGTAATGAAAAAAAGGGTGGCCGAGGACTGGTTAGTGCTACAGCCATCATCCAGGATGAAATAAGGAGCATCCACAAACTCATCAGGAAGATGACCCACCCTAGATGAGCTGCTACAAGAGAAGCCTCCAGCGCTTGTTCCATCCTGTTTGTAAATATTAGCCTTATTTGAGATTAACTGTGCATCGCCTGGAAAGTAGACAACAGCAGACGGCAGAGACAAAGAGGAAGCCAACCATTTCCCAACATGCCTTGAGGCTGTACAATCGGTGGAGAGCAAGCCGCAACCTCTGAGGCTGAAAAATGAAGAAAGCTCAGTGATGCCAAATACTACAGTTCATGAAACGGCCATTTCCAACTGGCTCCAAAAGTGAGTCATTGCCAGTTCACTCCCATGTTCCAATCCCTATTTGTACAGCAGACGTAAACGTATTTATGACCATTTAAAAAAAAGAAAAAAAGAAAGTAAAAATATTTTTGCTTTCTATAACTAATAACTGCCCACCCCAAGCACCACCATGTTTGTGGTGGAACTTGGGACTTTTAGAACATTTCTACCTGACCATTAATATGTCGTGCTGACTGGTTTATTGTACTTTCGACCGGATGAGGAAATCTGCTGCTGTTTTGCTGAGTTTGTTTTTACAAATGCAACTGGCTAACCAAGTTTTCTAGCATTTGCAATCCAACCACTTCTGGCACCAAAAAACCAAGACAGAGATGGCCAGGTTATAATTTTCCACATCTCCACGATTCCACCACAAGTCAGGATAAAGTGGGAAAGAAATGTAACCAGCAGCCATCATTGGATGGCCATCCTGACTCAAATGAGTCTCATGTTTGTTTGCGTGTTTGTTTTTTCTGTTGCATTATTAAACCTGGATAAAGACAGGCACACACTCTCAAGTCTCTGGTAGACCTCCTTTCAAACATTCCTGATAAAATACCATACAGCTGCAGCAATAAACCTTTTGTTTTATTTTCTTTCTGTTTTAATGCTACTCCTCAATCTTATATACAGACAGTAGCCCTGGGTTAAGCTGTTTTTTTTAACGTACCTTTATATGAGAAGAGAAGAGAAGAGAAGAGAAGAGAAGAGAAGAGAAGAGAAGAGAAGAGAAGAGAAGAGAGACAAACATAATTCAGTAGCAAAAAAGCAGGCAATTTTATTTCAAAATGTTTCTAGCACTCCCCATGTGTCTGGGGTCTATTAGTTGCTGTGATCAACTCTAAAGTGTGTGAAAACTAAGCCCAAACTGTGTGAATGCCTGCTCCTGAGGGTAGGACAACTTTATAGTCTAGTAAGTGTGTTTACCCCTGAGAAAAGACTTGGGCACAGTGTGAGGAAATGTGTATATGTGTGGGTGTGTTCGTATGTGCAGCAGAAAGAGTGAAGCTGGTCCCTGTTGGTGTGGAACTAAATGTCACAGCTTGATTAGAATAAATAGTCCTATATGGGCTCTGGGACTGGGCACCAATGCATAGCAGGGCAAGTATGTGTAGTGACTCAGTGCCTTTGTTCCATTTTTCTCCCTCTGTTCCTCTTTCTGCCTATATCTCTCACACACGTGCATAAACACACATTCACTCTGCTTGACACTCTTACTTTACCTTTCTCTGACCTACCCGATGGGTCTTTGGGCAGATGTGTAAGTCTGAACAACACAATCAGAAAGCTGTTACTGCCTCAGGACATGAACTTTACGCCTCACAATCCCTCACATTCACACACACACACACACACACACCCTCATATTTTGCCACTCACTCTCTGTGTTAGTTTCAAATGTTAACTATGCTTGTTATATTATACTTCAGCAAGAAGCAACAAACTTTTAAACATATGAATACAAGCAGCAACAATATTTTTTTTAGATGTGCTATTACAGCCTATTATTCAGGAGCCATTTTAGGAGCATGGCCATTGTGGCTCATGTACCTCCTGATTACTGCTGCAACTGTGATTTGACTCATTTGTAGCTGGTCTGAAATATTACCTTGCCTGTTTCAATCTTTGTTAAGTCTCACAATCAGATTCAGTTCATATGGAAATTCTTTACCATGCAGTGTTTCAGATATACAGGTAGACATGGCCCATAGGACAAGAACTGAGAAGGCCTGGTCATTTATCTCATTGGAAATCAGATATACTAAGTTTTGTTTCAGTGATCACAGGTGTGATCACTTTCATGCACAGAACTGTCAATATATATTCTTCCAAATAATTTATTTTAAGGTGTTCTCTAAAATCACCTAAACCTGTCAAAAACAAAAATAATAAATCGATAAACCTTTTCTCTGGCTGCCATGGAATAATGGAACTTGTTAGCAATTTCTTTCTTTCTCTTTCCTCCTCTCCTCCATCCTTTTTCGCTGTCTCTCCCACACTCAGTTGGGATTATATTCCCCTGCCTCCAGTTGCAGTAGTTTCATATCTCTTCACTAAATGCTAACAGTTCCATTAAGCACAACAGAGGACTCATTTAGAGGTCACATTTGTTTCGCTCAACTTCGCTTGTCATCCACATACCAACCGAGCGGCTGTCTCTTTCAGCTTTGATTCCTGTTATCTGACCTTTCTGCTTTGAACTAATTGGTAAATTGCTATGGACTTTTTCATTCTAATTCCTTTCCCTTTAATGACATGGCTATACAAAAATGTCACTATTTTTTTTTATTTTTGCACTGTGTATTAGTTGTTCTTAAGCATGCCTGCAATATCCACAGTTTTACATTTATGATATCATAGTATGTGCCATAATACTAGCTACAAGGCATCAGGCTGGTGTTATTTTTGCTTGTGGCCAGTTTAAACATGACAACCAAATAATTCAATTTAGCCAGTGAATCCATAAACCTACGTGACATCTCATTTATGGCCTTGATAATCCACTGCCCCAAGTCACGATTAGCTTAGTAGCCAGCTTCACATTATTTCCGCAACAGTTTATGGTGCAGCATTTTAACGAACTAATAATGTCTTCCAGGATGCCCAGCAAGGTCACTGCAAACCAGACATAGGCTGAAGAACCTTTATGTTAGCAAATTGTACATTTTATTACTATATGCTGAGGGAGTTTTGAGAATACAGGCAACTCACATTAGAAACAATGTGTGCATTTTCAATAGAACTTACAGTGGCTTGCAAGAAGTATTCGGCCCCCTTGAACTTTTCCACATTTTGTCACATCACAGCCACAAACATGAATCAATTTTATTGGAATTCCACGTGAAAGACCAATACAAAGTGGTGTACACGTGAGAAGTGGAACGAAAATCATACATGATTCCAAACATTTTTTACAAATAAATAACTGAAAAGTGGGGTG
>VVHJ01036166.1:0-13466 GCA_015107715.1 Tylochromis polylepis | reverse complement strand
GATTAGGCTTCAAACTTTCCTTTTTGCTAAAGCATATATTTAGGGCTGGACCAGGTGACCCTGAATCCTCCCTTAGTTATGCTGCAATAGGTGTAGGCTGCCGGGGGATTCCCATGATGCATTGAGTGTTTCTTCTTCACTCACTGTGTGTTAATAGACGTCTCTGCATTGAATCATATCTGTTATTAATCTCTGTCTCTCCTCCACAGCATGTCTTTATCCTGTTTTCCTTCTCTCACCCCAACCGGTCGCAGCAGATGGCCCGCCCCTCCCTGAGCCTGGTTCTGCCGGAGGTTTCTTCCTGTTAAAAGGGAGTTTTTCCTTCCCACTGTCGCCAAAGTGCTTGCTCATATGATTGTTGGGTTTTTCTTTGTACATATTATTGTAGGGTCTACCTTACAATATTAAACGCCTTGAGGCGACTATTGTTGTGATTTGGCGCTGTGTAAATAAAACTGAATTGAATTGAATTGAATTGAATTGAAAATGCTCAACTGCAGTTCTTTCATCCAAGGGTGGCACAATCAGTTATTATGTTTAGAGGGCAGTTACTTTTTTAAGCACGGCCAGGTAGGTTTGGAAAGCCTTTTCTCTTTAATAAATGAAATTATCATTTACTAAACAAAATTATCGTTTTATAAATGAAATGAAATTTTCTGTTTATTCAGGTTATCTTGTCTAAATGAACTAACTATGTGACTTACGTTTGCTCACATCTACATTGTTTGCAGATGTATAATGGCTCCAGTGTGGTTCTGCCTTTAGTTTAGGATGAGTTTTGCAGACAGAATTCATTTGTTGTTGCTGTTTGCAGCAATTTGATGTCAGTTAGAAAAAAAAAATTGTGGAATAACTTGCGGGCTGCTCGTGTTTGTGTTTTGTCTTTTAGTCTTGCTCCTCGTGGTGAGAAGAAAGAATTAAATGTAGACAAATTGTAAATTATGTGGGACAATTAAAACTGTCCATCATCGCCATTGTCTTTGCTTTTCATCCATGCTTCTTTTTATCTTTGATGACGATTTTTGCACTTTTTCCTGTTCGTAGGGCACTGCGAACATTTCCAAGTCGAAGCATTCAGCTTACATATAGTGTGCATGATCAGCTCAATGGCTTGTTGGAGGACTGCACTGCACTGCAGCCAACGGTCTCAACTCATTGAATTCCCACTGCCGTTTTAAAGTAAGGGTCAGCTGGTTTATCAAGACGTGATCTAACTGAAATTACGTCACTTAAGCAGAAATGTGGATTAAGTGTTTAAAGTTAAAAAGCAGTCTGACCCACAAAAAAGGTTTGGACTGACTGCAAGTTTAAATTCATGCTGCCCTTATGAAGCGGAGATATGAAAACTCATAACCTGACCCCATCTCATGCTTCATGAAGAACAGCAGGCCTTCAAATTAAAGCGTCAGAGTCGCTCAGCCTCAGTGTCAGCTTATCTGACTTCCTGATCGCCTTCAGTGTTAGACACAAAGAAGGATAAACACTTCACTCATTCTGCCTCACACCTCAGGAATACACCCTTCTTCCCCCTGTGGAGACAGGGTCTGGTGCAGAAGCTGCAAGTGTGATCATCGCGTCCCCATGCTGACACGGCACTGATCACAGAGACGCCGATCCAGGCTATTGGACAGGCGTGATTCATTTAGCTTTGTCTGTCGACACATCCTGTCTTCATTGCATGCAAAGGCAGCATTTCACAGTAATACTAAGAGCAGAGGCAGCAACACCAGAGAACCTGAACTCAGCACTGCTGTCTTACAATGCACTCCACTCAGCACGCATAAAAAAAAATACCTCAGCAGTGTTTCTGCTTTAGAAATTGTCATTTTGATACTTTGGCAATATGAAGGTCAGAAGACAGAAGTGAAATTTGAATTTTACTTGCAGCATGATTGTAGGGCTGCAAATGGCAGCACTGGGAAGCTATGGGATTGATCGTCATAAAATTTTGTGTAGACTGGAATCAGAAGATCCCATTAACTTCTCGCAGCACTACTCGCAGATTTCTTCAGTCCATTAAAATTAATTGCGTCTGTCAGTTGTTATATTTAGACGCTTTCTTTAAACAAATAAATTGCCCACGTAAATTTTTATAGCCAAAAATTGGAAAAATAAATGATATTTCAGGATGAAATTGTGAAATTATATCTGTAACTGTTTGTATTCTAATATACAAACTAATGCTGGGTTTAGACTACACGGTATTTTTGGCTCATAATATGGTCTGTGTGTCATAAATACTTTCTAAGTCATGCGGTAGATTTTTTTCCTGACAAATCACACCTTGCTGTCTTTCACAACGTTGTGATGTTATGACAAAGACAGTGACCAAGCGGTATAATCATGAATGTAACTAAAGTGATAATAGCTAGTCAGCCTCACAGACACACCTCACAATTTAAACATTAATTTATTAATAAAATTTCCATCGCTTAGTCTACTTGAATTGTAAACTCTGCATGATCCCTCGCGCCTCTGTTCTTTTCTCCAGAGAACGGGGTTGACTCACATATGTACGGATGCTTTGGTTGAACAAGAGCTGACCGGCAGCGCTCTGATGTGGTCTAGGGAAGTGACCCACCCTCCCACGTGCACGTCTCCCCTGCTGGTCGCTCATGAATATGGCTCTAATTGAATTCACCGCAGACAAACGAGTGTTAATTGGGAGGATAACGATGACCGTGGCCAACTATTCAGTGGACCGGCCTTTAGAAAGGGGTAGACCTCCTACCCACCACAGTCCTGTTCTTCCCAGCGGGAGCGGGGAGGGGTTGTGGGGATGGGGGCTGCGGAGAGGTCAGGAGGGGATAGCTTCACAGTCTCTTGTGCTCCTTTGCTTTGGGAGGAAGCAATAAAGCAATAAAAAGCCTGGGTAGTTGAGTCCTCTGTGCTCTTACTCCCCCTCTGAACGCCAGTGTGAAAGAGGAGGGTGGGGGTGTCCTATGACAGATCATAACCGCTAACAACTAGCCTGTGTGTGTATGTGTGTGAAGTACTGTTTGACTCATTTCAACTTGTGCAGAAGTTTTTCACACCCAGAGAGCAATAATTCAGCATTTTTATGATGCAAATGCAAAGTGGCTGTGGCATAAACATATCCATTATTTAACAGGCGTATGTGTCATCACCGTGAACGTACACCCACGTACAAAAACAGCCTGACTATGATTACAAAGTATATGAATTGGCCTGCAGGACCTCTCCCAGATGCTTTGGATATTACTTTTTGTTTCCTTTATTACAGTCCTACAGAAATGTGTCAATATTTAAAAAGTAGGAACTCTCACTTTCCCTTCCATATTTCTTATTGTTTTGTTATAAATTTTTCATGAGGTAATATGATCAGAAATACTTCAACAGTGGAAATTATGAGGAGATAACTGCTGGCCGCTTCCATTTATTTATTTCCTTCGACGTCGATTACATTCAAGCACAAACATATTTGAATAAAACCACATGATGGGACAATAACCAGTGCTCAAGGTCAGATACTGAAAATGTACTCAGTGGTTTGGATTTCATTCGATACTTTCTGAAGTTACGCATCACTGAAGATTCTGCTTATCATATCAGCCGTTTAGTTGCTAACACTGATGAAGGTGAAAGGTGAGAAGAATCGGTGTGCGCTCAAAGCCTGCTGGGGCTTTTTTAAGTAAGCGCATTATTTCTAGCACCGCTAGCAGTTTAGCTCTGGCCATGGTAAAGGTGGACAGTTGATAGTCCACCACTTTGGTCCCGACTGAAATATCTCAACAACTATTAAATGCATTTCCATCATATTTTATTCATGGTACGTTTATGGTGCCTGCTGTAGTTGATCGATTTTTGTGACCTTGGCGACTAATGACTTTTTTTCCCCCCATCATATGAACATATGTCATATGAACTTGGTTTTCACATAATGAACTGCACATTTTGCCAGTCCCTTGATTTTCTTCTGGCTCCACCACAAAGTTGACGTTTGAATGATATCTGTTGGTTTACAGTCAGATTAGACAGTGACTTTTGTCCTGATGTTATCTCCCTTTTCATTATTTTTATTACTTTTTTTTATTACCAGATGAAGAACTGATGTTTCTGTCAGCCTCAGTTCTACTTTGTCTGATGTTAGCAGTTGGCCTACAGAGCTTCTAGCAGAGTATTAATGTGTTTAAAACGTATTAATAAATTCTAACTTAAAATGTGCGGAAATTGTCCCATAAAAATGTCAAAATCTTTCCTTATTTCTCCTTCAAGATCATTTTTGTCGTGCATGTCAAGCAACTTTCATTGTGGCTGGTGTTTTTAGATCGCATCCTGTAAGTCACCGTGTTAATATTTGTACTTAGCCAGAGAGTTTTTCATCACTCGTGGGTCTCTGGCCAGAAGGTTTCATTTGAAGGGTACACAGCGTTTGAGCCTGAAGATGGCACGTCAGCTGAAGACCACAGCTAGCAGCATGCTTGTCATTTTGTGACAAGCATGCTGCTAGTCACAGTCGTAGTCATTGACATTGCGGTTGTATGCCAAAGGATGTTAGGTATAATCGGAACTGTTGTATTTTCACTTGCTCAGCAGCCTCCCTGCAATTTTGTTCATTTCAACAGAAAGAAAATGAAGTGAAAGAGTTTCCTGGGTTTCTTGCATTGCAGGTGTGTGCAAGTGCAAGGAGACAGAACACGACTTACAGAGATCAGTCTGAAAATTCAAGGGAAGACTGGGCAAATTAAAACCAGTAAGGTTCTTGATTTTTCTTATTGGCCTCGTCCCAGATTTTGATCACACTATGTATATTGTCACCATCAGTCATTTCTCTTGATTATGTTTATTCATTACAGAAGCTATGGAATTCAAATTGATCTTCATTAATACAGACACAAATCTTATATACTGTAATAAAATTTTACAGATGGTAGGCTATGGCATGTTTTCTTCGACTCTTCTAAAAGCCGATGCCTGAGTGCACTGCAAACACCGTGGTTTGAGGTTCTGGCCTTTTCTGATCATCTTCTTTCTGTTTGCTCGCTGAAAATAAGTTCTCATCCTTTTCCTCTCCTACGGGAGCACAGCAGCAGCACTTAATCACCCCCAGCTTGACCCTGGACTGTGGCAAGAGTTCAAAGCTACACTCAGCCTCCGCATCACCCAGAAGAATCTGTCCAATCACCTTGGTGTCCCACCGCCTCCCTCGCTGGCATCTGTCTTCTTTCCATATATCACAGGTGAGCTCTGGCTATAAAGGGGATCGCTCCATGGGGAGACTGTGCATCCATTTCCACCATTAAACTGGATTCAGCTGCCGCTTCTTCTGCTCTCCATAGGCATCCAGTGAGTAATGGATACCCCGGTGCCTCTCGCTGCCCTTTCTTATCTACTGTACGGCCTGCAGTCGCGCACTGACTCACACAGACAGAAAGACACAAGCACCCCCTCACTTACTCAAATAGAAACACTTAGTCACTTTTAGTTCTCGTCTGGAGGCTTTTATACCGGAGATCTGTGTTCAAAAGAGGAATTTTGGATCATGACCCATTAAGTGATGGATTGGCCTCTGCATTGTACCACGTCCTTTATCGCCTGTCCTCTGGGGACTCTTAGAGACGTAATGCGCTCTCCAGAATGTTGCCATAAAGTCTTTGTGTTTAATCAGTGCTTTATTTCACTGATGTCTTTCAGGAGGTAACTGTGTTGGTGCGGGACTTTTTGAATGAGAACTGTGGTCTGACTTTGCCATTGGCGCCTGTGTGTTGAGTAGCTGTGAACTCTTCAGCCACGTTGCACAGCTGGCAACACTTCATTGGTCTCAGTGTGCTAAAAGCCCATGTCACAGGGCTGTGTCTAAACACAGGAATGATTTTCACAGCTGAGGGTACGACTCTCCAAAGTAGCTTTAGTGGTGGAAGACGAGATGAAGTAACAGCTTAATTTGTCCCTAACTCATAGTTGGCAGAGAGAAGATGGGCTAAAACACACAAAGGAAAGGATGTGGCATTTTCCGGTCAGGACTGAAGCAAAAATGTTGAATTTTTTTTTTGCCAAAAAGACGCTCACAGACAGAGTGAAAGCAGATTATACGAAAACACAGAAGAAGAACTAATTACCCTTATAAATAAAGCTTTGAATAATATTTACACTCATCAAGACATAATCCTAAAAGTCAGTTTATTCATTCTTTCCTTCTGTCTGTCACCCACTCATTCACTCCATTTTTCTCTTTGGAATGACTTTGAAATGTTTTTAAATAGGACAATAAATTACCAGCTGTACTCCATTTAGTCATCTACGCAACATGCATAAAACTATTACTTCAACAGTATTTTGCTAAAGTGGCATGTTTCATTTCAAAAGCAGCTAATCTCAAACGAACACGTGGGCATGTTCTCTAAAAATAATTTTAATAATGTATAATTTGTTTCAGTCAACGTCTTTGGTCCGGACTATTCGGTTTTTTAGGGTTTAATGTTCCACGAATACAGATAGAACATGAAACGTGTGTCGTGCAGTAGACAACAGTCAGCAGATGACCAAGTATAGCACATAGTCGGTCATCTGCCGACTTTTTCTTTAATCTTTAGACTGAAGCACCCACTGCATAGGCTAATTGTAAAAACACCGGTGACGCCCTTAAAGGTTTTCCACAGTAGTTGTTGTAGCTGCAGTGGCAGGCATTTGAAAAGTCCTCTGTAAATGTAAATATGTCACGTTTGTGATAAATAAGAAAATAATAATCAGCTCCCTCTCCGGTGACTCCTACCAGCCATGACAGACGTTACCTTCTTAAGCAGGGACTGTATTTTCCACATCTACAAGACTGCTAGCGTCTGCTCGGGTTCCAGCGATGCAAATCTTGTCATCAGATGGTCAACGAGAGGATTCGTGAAAACGTCTGGGTACATTCCTGTCTGTCTTTTGTGACCACGGACCCATTGGTGGAGAGCTTACATTACAATGTACCAACTACGCATGCTCCCCAGGCATGTTTTTTTCTCTGCAGCGTTGATGAGCTCAGCACCAAATTTTTTAAACCAGTTTTCGTATGTGACAAGTTCTGGCTAGTGGCCTTACAGCTAGGGGTGGATCTCCAGAGCAGAAGAAAGAATACCTTTGCAAGCTGCAGTCCAAGACAGTGGCGCTGAAGTCTATCCAAGAGCAGGAAAATATCCTCTTAAGAGGAAGTTGGTCAACCTGCCAACAGGAAATAACGATGGGGGGAGGGAGCTACCTGATTACCAGAAGCGAAACTTAATCAAACTGCTATAAACGATGAAATAAGAGATATTAAAATGAATGATCAAATATAACATGGTGGTGTTAAATGCTTTAATGGTGTTATGCTGTATATTCAGAATGGCAACATGAATGGCAGCCTGTCTTGCGATACATAAAGCAGTTAGATGTTGTGAATCAACCCATGGATTGAGTGGTGATAAAAATATAGACATAGAATATTGTTCATGGCAATTCCATATACACTATAATGGCATTTACATGTCCTCACCACAACCTCTGTGAAGGCTATAAGTCAGAAAGCAGGTAATCTATGAAAGTCCTTCTATTGTTAGAGCAACGCTCTATTTAAACATGTCTGAAAAGCTGCAAAACGCAAACATCTTGCTTTCAGTCAGCAGGGAAGTGATCTTGATTTCAAGGAATCAAGCTGAAGTAATCCAAAACTCAGGTAATGTGAAAGATACTTATCGTAATGGCTGAGATGAAATGCTGTCGTGCAACGTTGCCTGTTACATGCATCTGTCTGCTGCATGAGGTCATGTCTGGTCAGGTTCAACATGGCTGTGGTCCCCAGCATGGAAAAAACTGGGACCTGCTTGATTTCCTGCCAATGCTGAATCAAAAGCATTTAAGCCTAAATGTATTCCCACAGAGGCTCTACAGTGCACAAAGGCATTCTGTGGTGCCCAACGGTAAAGTGAAGCCATAGAACTGGGGAAACTGTGATGGCAGAGTTTTGTGCACAGGTACAGGCAAAAGTGACATAAAACCCTCCCCTGGCGGAGTGCTGCCCGGCCATGTGTTCGATGTGAAACGTTCCAGAAGTGTTAAATTATTCCTCCGCGAAACCCAGTCTATTTCCCCATCATCGCGCTGGTTTGCTCGCATTTGATCCTGCCACCCTCAGTTTAAGGTTGTTCATTTTGATAGGGTGTTTCCCCCACTCAGCACACTCCCTTACAGCCGTCGTAATTTTGCATGTCTTACGTCTGAAGCACAAAAACTTTGATGACTGAAGTATAGAAGATCAGAGATTGTCTGTCAGGGGCACGTATTATTCATCAAAGACCTCCAGCGGAACCATAACCCTGCTTGAACAATGCACAGCCAAAGTTGAGGCAAAGGCTTCTGGGAGATATTCCATATTAAAGCTTGTTTGAACACCTGAAAAAGAAGGCATGGGAAATTCCCATCGTGAGAGAGGCATGGCGACATATCCTCAGGGTTGTGAGGATGCAAGCTGCTGCTGTGTAATTACCAGACTGGAAAAAGCACAGTATAGTTCAATATACCAGTTAGACCTCACACACTGTAACAGTGTCACAACAGAGGTGAGAAAAAGAGACATTTATTGTGAATGACAAATGAGGGAAGTATTAAAAGTATGTATAAAAAAGCAGCTTAGTGTCAAGGCAGGTGGATCAGACTTTATGTTATGTTCTTGAGGGCGCCTTCCATCCATCAGGTGTCGTTTACATTCCTGCAATGTAAACATATGTACTGTAATTACAGTTTTAACATCTGTCTCTCTGAGACACACAGAAAAGCGCTCAGTGCTGTGTGCGAGTGTTCTGAATATCTACTTAAGTCTGAAAAGTGCGATTTCCAGAATGTTACATAGATTTTAACCTGCTAACTGTGATGTTAGCCACTTAGTACAGCTATGTGTGTGTGTGTGTGTGTGTGTGTGTGTGTGTGTGTGTGTGTGTGTGTGTGTGTGTGTGTGTGTGTGTTCTGCCTTTTTTGGCAACTGTATATAAATTAATAGATAGACTTTCTGACACACCCAAAGCAAATCTCAGGGTATGTTGCACACTTTTTAAAGAAGCAGGCTGTGGCATGGTGGTGTAGTGGTTAGTGCTGTTGCCTCATAGCAAGAGGGTCCTGGGCTTGAATCCACTAATGACCTGGGGCCTTTCTCCCTGTGCCTATGTGGGTTCTTCCCAGGTATTCATGCTTCCTCCCACCATCCAAAAACACACATAGGTTTAGTGCTTTGATCGAGTTGTCATCATTCTAAATAGATGTGTGTATGGCTGTCTGTTTGTTTTTATGTGTTAAACTTGCGATAGACCATCAGCCTGCCCAGTATGCGCTCCCCTGGCCCCCTCCGCACCACCAGCATGACAGGTGGAATATGCTCCAGGCCCTGAACTGGAAAAGCAGAAGAAAAAGGATGGATGTTGCACATGATTTGAAAGTTGCCCTAGCTGTCTGCTAGATGCCTTCAAGAACATTTTGGTGGATGGCCTACTGTGAGGAAAAATAAGACACTACCCAACATGAGCAGACCAGTGATTCTCAAACTTTTTCTGACTTTTTTTTACACCTGTAAACAGACTTCACCCACTGAAGTTTGAAGCACTCGTACTTTTTCCGATGAACTGCGTGCCACAGTTTTCTGTCGATGCTTGAAGCCTCACTCTTCACTCATCCACTGAGAACAGCACAGAGACACATAGTGTGAGTGCTGTTTCTTTGCCTGGAGAGCAAGATGCTGTGATTCAGTGGAATACTGCCCATGGATATTTCACTTGCTCTTTCTGGTGGGAAAAAATTAATTAATTAAAAACATTCTTTTTAAAAACCCTCCTGAATAGGCATGAAAAGTCACTATTACTTATATATATTTTATTTTCTTCTTGAGTGCCTTAGCTGAGAAAAAGAAATGCACCATTCTTCGATAATAATTGAGAACGTCTGGCAAAATTAAGCCAAGGGTATGTGTTAATTTGTGAGTTTCATAAATACAGAAGTAACTTTTCATACAGAAAAAGCATGAATGCAGATTGGGTGCACATGTTAGCAGAAATAGTAAAGCAGGCCAGCGCAATAGACACAAACTGCAAAAAGAACGTAATCTACATACACAATGTTATTGCGTTTGACTTCAAGAAAGTGTGGAAGTTTAGTTAGTGACGACAGAAGCTGTGTTTGTGTATCTTACACTGACTCTGGGCCAGACAGAGGGGACACGGGGCACCTCATGACATGTATGAGAGGTGACTGGATGACAGATGCTAACGGCGGAGCCGTGTGTAAACACAGCCATTGAAGACAGTGTCAATCAACACCCCAGATTAGAGCTCAGCCTATTAGTCAGAAATCAGAAATCCTTCATCTCTCCTTCAACGAAACTTCAGCAGAACGACAGACTAATTGAAGTGCCGGCGGACTGACCTGACTCGCAGACAACAAAGCCATAACTCTAAATTATAGCAGATTAACAGAGACACTGGTTATGTAAAGCTAAAATAAGTTTGAGATGAAAGTTTTAACAAGAAGACGAGTCCAGATAGCTGGCATTAACTTTCACAGCGACGGTCACGGCCCGGATGACATAATATTTATTCAAGGGCACTACAGGAGAAAAAAAAAAAATGACAGGGTCTCTGCTTATTTTTCACAAGGCACTGATTGCGAACACTACATTTCATACCAATCTGGCACAGTCAAACAGCTTTAAAGTCAAACGTGCATGCTGGGGTGATAGATGTCGAAGCTGAAAGAACAGGAAAACCACTCGTTATTCCAGTTTGAGATTTACACGGTAGATTCTTACACTCATTGAACGAAAATGCAGACAAATCAGCTACATTTGCTTTACTACGAATATCGTTGGAGTGGCTTGTCAGCAAGTGAAAACAAGTGTTGGATGGTTGGATTGTTTTGGAAATTCCAGTGATGGTGAGCGGCCGTCATTTAGCTACAGGTGCGTTGACGCTTTGGAGGGGTGAGTGATCCAGCCGAATGATCAGATGACAATCCTGTAGGGTAACGAAACATAACAGTTCTCCCCACTGACACAGTGGGACTCATATTATCATATTAGTCGTGCAAGGCTCACAAACCACCACGTGCTCTTCTGGTGATTTGTATCTCCCGCACTTTTATGCATCCTTCAGGATGTTAATCTGCCTGCTGCTATTCTTCATCCAATTTATTGTCTTTTTTTGACAAAATAAATAGCACCTGCTGTTAAATTGCGCCTTGTAAAGCTTTCAAGGGACTGTATGCAGTCTTGTGAAATCTAAGTATATGATTTAGCACCTTCTACCCCATGTATAACCACTTTTAGCAGCAATAGCTTGAATTAGACAGTCAGGCTTTTATGTAATTCCCGTGGAGCAGGAAATCTCAGTCAGTCACACCAGCAATCTACGCGTCCAAGTTCACTACATCCATGAATCATCTTGTGATCTTACTTCCTTATTTCCTACCGCCTGGAAGCTCCGTGTTAAACAGCCTTTGCCAAATATATCCGCTATCCCTCCTTTGCACATCCATTGTTGAGAAACATTTAATATATCAGTTTAAGATTACATGTGACATAACATCACTCCTGCGCTTTTGGAAAGATCTAGTTTCAGTAAGAAATATGAAATATTTTCCACTTGGAAGTGAGAAGCGGTTGTGGAAGTTTGCAGAGGTAAATACTAAAATCAGCATGCTAACATGCTCACAGTCACAATGCAAGCATGCCAGTACCTAGCAGGTATTGTTTATAATGTCTTAGTCTGGCATTTTAGAAAGCTGGCACTTGCTAATTAGCGCTAGTCGAAGCTGGTGGGAATGTTCTCACTTCTGTAGGACATATTTGGTGATAAATCAAAGTACTGGATGAAGCTACAATAATGTTTGGGTCCATCGGCGTGGCCGCTCCACCTGGGATCAAATTAAGGCAGTGTGATCAGTGTTTACAGCATCTGGTCTGTGTATGAAATCTGAAGGACTGAATGTCTTCAGCAGCTCTCCTGAGGCACACTGAAATCCACACTGCCAAAGACCAGGTGTCTGTTTAGAAGTGCCAAGAGTTTCTTCTCTTTGGAGCCTGGCAGCTTGAGGAGAAGAGGAATAAATTACCCGTCAGTAGCTTTTGTAAAGCACTGATGTTTGTCTGTCATCGTACAAGAATATGAAGTTTAAATCTAGAGAAAAAAAAGCACTGCCTTTTTTTTCTTTCTTTTTTTCCACTAGATCTGATCTGAAGAAGAGTTTGTGGGGAAGCAAGGCGATGTCATGGTGATGTCTCCTGATGGAGGAGCTTATTTTCTTGTCTTGTCACACATCACATACACCAGAGTTTATAAAACCTGCATGCCTTTATATTTTTCCTGGTAATCCCCCACTGTGACTGTTATGGCATGTTTTTGGCCATTATTTTTGTTTCAGTAGTTTAGGTTGGATGGGTAGAAGGGTGTCGTATAAAACCATGCTGGTCGTTGTAGAAAGGCCGCATCAGACTAATACAACGTTCGCGACCTCTGGGTTTGTTTGTAATGAAGAGCAAAACATTGATGTTTGTTTAAGTCCAACATAAAACCGCTCCATGGATGATGTCATCACAGCAACCACAACCACAAGAGCCATATTCATTTTCACTGAAAACAAAGATGACCTGAAAGTTTAAACTACCAGCATGCAAGATACACATAACTAGGACACATAAATAGAGTATTGTACAGCATCAGGGGCTAAAAGTGCACATGTGATTTCTATTGTACCTAAGAGCTCTGGTTTACAGATCCTTTTTCACTCGTGAATCCACAGCTGGCCTTTGGGTTTACGTACACATACAGATATAAATGCTTTTCTTTTTTTCTGGAGAAAGTGAAGTCACCCAATTTATGCATTTATAGGTCACACTCCTGTGACACCACTCTCTGTGGAGGTTTTTACTGTGTAACCTGATGATTTGCTGTAGTATCCAGTGTCCATTTAAGGTCTTTCTTTATAGCTTCTTGAGAGACTATGTGAAGGTGACTGAGCTGTGGAATCTGAGATTGAAACAGGAGCACTGCATCATGGTAGCTTGTATTTTCCCATATCCAAAAATATCCAATGATCTCCTCTATTTAAAAAAAAATTGGACTCTAACTCTGTTACTGAACTAGCTGCAACCCCTCAATTCACCCAGGGAAATGCATTGCATCTACTGAGCTACTACAATTAGTCCCAACACTTGGGTCTTATGGGAACCATCCATCCATCCATCCATCCATCCATCCATTCATTCATCCATCCATCCATCAGTCCATTCATCCACCCATCCATTCATCCATCCATCCATCAATCCATTCATCCATCCATCCATCATCCATCCATCAGTCCATTCATTCATTCATTCGTCCATCCATCCATCCATCCATCCATTCATTCATCCATCCATCCATTCATTCATCATCCATCCATCAATCCATTCATCCATCCATCCATCATCCATCCATCACTCCATTCATTCATTCATTCATCCATCC
>VVHJ01036163.1:0-12953 GCA_015107715.1 Tylochromis polylepis | reverse complement strand
AGAGGGAGGTTAGCGAACTATTGGAGCTGCAGAAAGGTGCAATGAAGAAGGTGCCTAAGAAGTACAGCAAGCTGTCCATACCTGAGGCCTTAGAAACAAGCAAAGACTCACAGCTTTGACCAGCCGCTTGAAGAGGTACACCAGAGAGGTAGAAGGCAGGAGAATCAACCAGCTGTTCTGCACAGAACCATTCAAGGTGTACTGTCAGAGGCAGGGGGAACAATATGAGAACAGCACCACCATGGCTGGAGATGGAGCAATACTGGAAGAGCATATGGGAGAAGAACGCAAGCCATAAGGGCAATGCTCAGTGGCTAGTGGATCTGATAGCAGATCACAACAACCTCCCTGAACAAGGTCTAGTATCCATTACAAGGGCAGACATCCAAGAAAGGGTCTCCAGTGTGAAGAGCTGGACAGCACCAGGCCCTGACATGGTTCACACCTACTGGCTGAAGTAACTGACTGAACTCCATGAAAATCTGAAAGCACAAATGAACCAGCTGTTAGTGACACCCAGAATGGTTAACTGAAGGCCGGACGGTCCTGATCCTTAAGGACCCCCAGAAGGGCCCAGTCCCATCTAACTATCAGCCAATAACCTGCCTCAGTACCACATGGAAGCTCCTGTCAGGCATCGTAGCGGCTAAGATGAACAGGCACATGGGTCAATACATGAGCGGGACACAGAAAGGAATTGGCAAGAATACCAGAGGTGCAAAACACCAGCTACTGGTAGACCGAGACCAAGACCAGACTGACCAACCTGTGCACTGCCTGGATTGATTAAAAGAAGAAGGCCTATGACTCGATGCCCCACACCTGGATCCTGGAATGCTTAGGATCAAAGTACAGGATCGAGAGGACCCTAAGAGACCTCATCAGGAACTCAATGGGGATGTGGAGAACAACACTAGAGGCCAGCTTCAAGCCCATAGCAGAGGTTGCCATCAAGTGTGGGATCTACCAAGGAGATGCACGGTCCCCACTGCTGTTCTGCATAGGCCTGAACCCCCTCAGTGAGATCATTGACAAGACTGGCTACGGATACTGACTACGGATCCCCCCTAGGGTGGTCGAGAATGACTGAGCTAAGATCCTGTGGGACTTCCAGATACAGACGGACAAAATGGTGGTGGCTAACCAGCTGGACATAGTGGTGGTAGACAAGCAGACGAAGATGGCCGTAGTGATAGATGTAGCGATACAGAATGACAGCAACATCAGGAAGAAGGAACACGAGAAGCTGGAGAAGTTCCAAGGGCTGACAGAAGAGCTCAAGAGGATGTAGAAGGTGAAGGTAACAGTGGTCCCAGTGGTAATCGGTGCACTCAGTGCATTGATCCCCAAACTAGGCGAGTGGCTCCAGCAGATCCCAGGAACAACATTGGAGATCTCTGTCCAGAAGAGCACAGTCCTTGGAACAGCTAAGATACTACGCAGGACCCTCAAGCTCCCAGGCTTCTGGTAGAGGACCCGAGCTTGAAGGATAGACCGCCCACAGGGGCGAGAGGAGAATTTTTTCTTTTAAATATATACTGTATAAGACTATATAAGACTACATGCCTTTGGAACGGGAGAGGTTCCTGTCTCTTCTTTTGGCCAGCTTATTCCCCTGGCAGGGATGTTCTTTCACAGAACTTGCCTTATTTGATGCAAGTATTTGGTGGTTTCAGCTTTCCCAGCAACAACATTCCAGGCCTTTAGTTAGCCGGTCCAGGTGTGTCTCATCGATTAGCAGCTGGTTCAGAGGTATTCTCCAACCTCTGCGTTAGCTGGTCCCCAGGGAGTTATCTCCATTGCCAGGCACAGCCAGAGGTCTTCAGTTGTCTCTGCTGGTCCAGAGGGAGTCATATCCATTGCTGGTCACTGGGCCTCCCAGTTGGCTTCCAGAACTGCTCTGTTTCTGTCGCCGGCCTCCTCAGTTCTCGCCTGAGCTCCAAGTTTTGCCCCAAGGCCCAGTTGACCACCTGAACTACTCCATCTGATACATTGATTTCCTGATCGACCTCCTGAACTGTGTTGGTTTCCTGGTTGTCTATCGTGGGACTGTTGTGCTCCCCATGTTTTGTTTGTTTGACTCATCTGTGGTCATTAGCATTTGGTAGTGACAATAGAATGAGATTGCAGATCAACCAGAGGAAATTCAGCTTTCTCTGAAACTTTGCTTAGAGAGTTACTACTCCTCCACATCAAAATGCATGTGGTTAAGGCATCTGACCAGAAGGCACACTTGAGCAAGGTGCTCTGGACATCTCATACTGGGAGAACGCCCCCAGGTAGACCCAGAACACTCGAGACATTAAATCTTTTGGCTGGTCAGTGTTCCCCCAGAAAGGCTGGAGGAACTGGCTTGGGAGAGGAAGCTCTGGGCTTCTCTGCTTAGGCTGGCCTCGGATAAGTGGAAGAAAATGGATGGATGAAAGATGAGATACGTAATACTGGAATATGCGTAAATTAAAAGATTAAAGCAGACACCTGGCCAATGAGCTTTTTTTTTCTGTACATGAAATTTACTTTATTTTCATTTATTTAGTTCTAAGCATTCTGGGGGCTTATGGCACTTTGGAAAACTATACTAAATGACCGAAAGGCAATAATAATAATAATAATAATAATAATAATAATAATAATAATAAATTATTAGTAGTAGGATTCCTTTTAAAGAATTATGTTTAAATTTACAAGACCTTTGTTTGTTCATAAGCATGATCAGAGGCACTTTGAAATTAAAATATATATAAAATATGTGACTATGAAATGGTCGTCTGTGCAATTTACACACAAATTTGTTCATACACATAACTTTGTTTTTTCCGACAGTCTGGACTACAAATAATTACTTACACGTGACGCATAATTAAATGTGAAATGATGGATGGAGTGTGTGACAGTGCCAAGGCAGACCCCACGACACGTTCATGTTGTTCCACATACTTTATTAATCACACTCCACACAATGACACGGTTGCTGCTATACATACACACACACAACGGCTGCAGCTCTCCCGCTGCCAGCCGCACACCACAACAACCACAACAAGCCAAACAGGACCCTTTTTATGGCTGGCGAGGCGTGATTGCTGATGCTGCGCAGGTGAAGCCATCTCCACCGCACGGCACTGCAGCCACGCCCCGCCACAGAGTGATAAATGAATGCATGCCTGCATGGGTGTAAAATTTAACTAGAAAAGTGCAGTCACCATGTGGGAGAAGCAGAGAATTAAATGAGGTCAGGCCAAGAGATTAGAAAGCCTTGCATGTCAGTTCTCAACTCCAAGTCCTAGGCCAGCATCAGTGGAACGTAAAGATATGGTGTTTTACCTCCATTGATACACACTTAGATCATGGGACAGTGAAATCAAAAGAGGGAACATTACTGACACTCAATAGTAGCCTTGATTTTGATAAGTGCCACTGCAGAAGTGAAAGATAAAGCTCCTTGTTCATCTGCAACAAGAGATACAAAGTCCCCTAAATGAGATCCTCAAACCCTGCATCTTATGTGATAATCTTTTTTATGCTGCTTTGCTTGAGAAAGTCCCTTGGGGTACAGAAAAAATGTGACAGATTGTGAACGAGACAGTGAATTGACAGACAAGGTCTGTAATAGAATGGCTTGTTTCAACTAGAGGTGCAAAGGCCACGAGGTATTCAGAATAACCTGAAATGAACAGAAATGCAATGACCTCAATAAATTCCCAAAAAGAAAGGTCTCTGGTGGCTTTGAAAGATTATTTGAGTCAATGGTGCAATACATGGCTTTTATTTTTTTCTAACAAGAAAGCAGACTTCTTTACAGCCTCACAATGTTGTAGCCCATGCAGAACTGTATAATCCTTTTAGACACCACAACAGCCCATCATTTCAAGAAACACGTTTTTATATTTTAGGTTGAGGGGTGGATGTATGCACCCTCTTTGCTGGATTACTAATTGATCTTGTTTTACATTGCAAATTAGTCATTCATATTAGTGTTGGCTCTCACTCAAAGGGAGGGTGCAATGGTCTTATCCAGCCACTGTAGGGATTGATTAGCATTGCATAGAGTGAGTCTTGGCAGCATCAGACATTACCATGCAAATGTGAATGAATGGCTAATGTATCATGGGGAGGATGTTTGTTTGTCTCATGTTGAGGATTTCTGAAGGGAATGCATTTCCAGGACAGCAAACACCGATGGCCCTCATCGCTTCTACTCCAGGAAGAAAAAATACACCTCTGTAGCAGTGTGTGGCAGTGCAGTACAAATGAAAAATGCATGGTGTTTCAGTGTCTGAGCTGATAGTTGGCCTGTGAGCCAGTCATGTGTGACATCAGCCTCCACGAAGGTTTTTTTGTTTGTTTGTTTGGGTTTTTTTTTTTCATTTTCATTTGCTGCATCATTATGATAATGTTGGTGGGCCTCCAGGCACCCATCACAGAGGGTGCTTGTCATTTTAGTGGAACAGGATGTGCCGTGGCATTGTGCCAGTTTCTGTCTGAATGCTCACCAGCTGCCGTCACAAGTCATGGTGAGTCAGCAAGGCCTCTAAGGCAGGGATCTTACAGGCCATGTGAGTAAAAGACACAACATCTTTTTGGATCATGAGCCCGGCTGAAGTTTAAGGTTCTAAGAGGTTGTTGAGACTCTTTGACCCATTATCCATGTTTGTTGAAGGTGGTCACATTCAGCTGCATCACTGGGTGTAGTTTAGTCATAAGTGAGGTGTAATTGAAGATATTTAAGAGAGCCAACTTAAGTCTTTAATTTCTATGGCAAATGGATTAGTGTTTGTGTTTACCAAGTTTCACTCTTAAAGTACAGACCTGAAATTCACTTGCTGAATTTCAAGGGAAAAAATATCCATATATTTGACATATATTTACTTCATTGTTATCCTAGAATTATCTTGTTGTCAGTCAGTAACTGCTCCCATAAGCAGTTAGACTGTTAAAAGCCATCACTGAACCCAGCTGTCTTACCCAATTCAGTCTTTCCTTCTCTCACCCGTTTTCACTCATTGTATATTTATACATCACTCTGTACTGTTCATCTCTGGCTCTCTTCCAGAGCAAGTCTCTTGTTCTCTCTCCCTCCCCTGACCCCCAACTGGTCACAGCTGTTCCTCCCTGAGCCTGGTCTGCTCAAGGTTTCTTCCTGTTAAAAGGGAGTTTTTCCTTACAAATGTCGTCAAGAGCTTGTTCATATAGAATAGCCTGATTGTTGGTGTTTTCTCTGTAGTAGTGTAAGGTTTTTACCTTACAATATAACGCGCCTTGAGGCAACTGTTGTTGTGATTTGGCACTATGTGAATAAAACTGAATTGAACTGAAATGAAATGAACAATAAATACATATTGGTCTGGAATCAATTTGCATTAAAGACCAAATTATGTATTAGAATATTATTTACAGAAATTTAGGGTGCCATTCAACCATTGCTATACTGTGAAATTTTACAAACTATTAATAACATACATTGTAGTTTCTTTTTGGTGTGTGTCATGTCATGATTTGGCTAAAAAGGCTAATTGCACTCCATGAGTGCCTGGTAATGAACCAGCTGTTAATCGATGAGACACACCTGGACTGGCTAACTGAAGGCCGGACAGTCCCCAGAAGGGTACCGATCCAATCCAACTACCAAGCAGCAGCCTCAGCACAACATGGACAAAATAAAGCTAATACTTCTGAGACTTAATCATAGGTATAAGCATCACAGCATATATCACTGTCTCAGAGTAACTGAGGGTGGAACACAGAAAAATGTGAAGGGTTTTTTCCTGGCCTTTTTTCTTTTTGTAGCATTAGGCTTTCTTGTTGGAGGTCATTTTTATGAAACAGAAAAATGTAAAAAGTGGGAAACTGCTCTTGAAGCACACTGAGAGGAAAAGTGATTTTATTGCAGTGGATATTTTGGAAACAAGACAGCAAATTTAAGACAGAATTCATGCTAATGTTTTTCAAACACGAAGTGTTTAACAGCACAACAGGCCAACATCAAGCCAACTGCACAAGTCACCATCAAGTGTGGGATATTCCAAGGAGTTGCTCTGTACCCACTGCTGTTCTGCACAGGGCTGATTCCCCTCAGCCAGATCACAACTGATCGTGTTCTTAGTGAATACCTCAGACAGCAGAAAGAAGACAAGCAAGAAAAGGAACCATCATGAAAAGCAAGGCCCCTGCACGGTATGTACCACCAGCAGACTGAAAAAGTGGCTGACATCCAGAAATCCTACCTGTGGCTGTCATGGTCCGGGTGAGTGCTGGCTTTTCCCACAGCACTGGTGATTCCACCTTGGGGCGGAGCCGCTGCATCATCTCTGACAGGCTACACCTGGGAGTAATTGGACTGCCGGCTTCAAAGACCAATGCTCACAATCACTCTTCGCCAGGCTGTCTGCTAATGCCATAATACTGCAGGACGCCACTGCCTACCTGCCATAACTCTTACCTCTACTCAGTTGTTGGTCTGCTCGGCTGACTCACTGCTTCACCCCTGCCTGCCCTCTCACCCAGCTCTCGGGAACACCTCAGATCTATGTTTGGATTTATCCCCTGCTCACCCGGACCATAACCCCCTCTACGCTTCGCCCCTGCCTGAAAGAATGACTCTGTGCTCTCTGTATCGGGTCCCCAGCCCTTGAACTTTCCAGCCTTTGGGCCCAATCCATGGATACCTTCTTTAGAGTGAATGTTACAGCATTTTTGTGCCACTTGTATATAGTTATCTAGCTACTGCCTTAGCCCAGCTCTCATTAATCCTAGTATTGCTTCAGCTCACAGTGTTTGAAGTTTTGCTCTTGCTCACAGTTTATATAATAAAGTCTTGCGCCCTTAGTTAATTGAATTCTTTATTGTCATGTCACCAAGGCCTTATCATTTGGCACCTCATGAGTAGTACTTTTTGTTCTTTTGCTCCTCTGTAAATAAAGTGTGGTTCACATTCGTATTCGGTTCTTCTGAGTGAGTGCTGTCTGTATTTGAGTCCATTTCCCTGGTGGCTGCTCGGCCGTGACAGTGGCTGGACAAAGCTGGACTGAAAGACAGCACAGAGGCACTAATCATGGCAGCACAGGAACAAGCTCTGAGCACAAGATCCATAGAGGCTGGGGTCTACTCACCAGGCAAGACCCCAGGTGCAGGCTGTGTAAAGATGCCCCTGATACAATCCAGCACATAACAGCAGGGTGCAAGATGCTAGCAGGCAGGGCATACATGGAACGCCATAACCAAGTGGCCGGCGTAGTATACAGAAACATCTGGCAGATAGAAGAAATGGCTGATCTTCAGAAATGCTACCAATGGCTGTGCCAAGATACCCCTGAGACAATCCAGCACATAATAGATGCATGCAAGATTGTTAGCAGAAAGGACATACATGGAACAGCAGGGTTCCATGTATGTCACCTTGTCCCAAGCAGAGGAAGAAGCCTGTAGGGTTAGGATCTGGATCTCTGTCCAGAAGAGCGCAGTCCTAGAAACAGCAAAGATACTGCGCAGGACCCTTAAGCTCCCAGGCCTCTGGTAGAGGACCTAAGCTTGAAGGATAAAGACCACCCACGGGGCAAGTGGAGAATTTTTTTTTCCATTTTATTTTATATATCCATATTTATCTATATGTATATTCATATCTATCTAACTAGATAATGTATGTGGCCCCATTGGGATTAGGCTACTGAATTATAGTCAGAAACACCCATACTGTGGACCTCACTTTGAACTGGAAAACCCCAAGTCAAACACTAGTAATTATTGTTTATTTATGTAATCGTTTTCATTTTAATCATTTAATGTTTGAGGAAATCATCTGTTTGACAGTGATTGAATTACTGTAATCAATTTGATTACACTGAATCCCTTTGTTGCAAACAAGCTTAGTAAAGCTAGGATTTTGCTGTGATTGTTTTAGTTTGTGATTTGTTCCCGTTTTCTTTTCTCTTCTTCTTTTAGCTGCTTCCATTAGTGGTTGCCACAGCAGGTCATCTGTATTCATCTCACCTTGTCCCAAGTATCCTCCTCAGTCTTCTGCATATCCTCTTCTTTCCACTCCACTCTCTACTTCTTCACCTCTCCCTGGGTTGTTGATTGCCTTAGATGATTGACCCCAGGTATTTAAACACATCCACCTTCAAAACCTCAGTGCCTTGCCTCTCACTCACAAATATATTCTGCTTTTATTAACTTTCATTCCTCTTATCTCCAGTGCATACATCTTCCCCTTCAGGCTCTCTTCCACCTGCTCCTTACTCTTACTACAGATCACAATGTCATTTACAAACACCATAGTCCATGGAGACTCCTGTTTGACCTCACCTGTCAGCCTGTTCATCACCACTGCAAACAAGAAAGGGGTCAGAGTCAATCCCACACCCACCTTGAACCCATCTGTCACTCCTATCGCACACCCACCACTATTGGATACTTCTCTGCCACGCCCTCATTCAGTACTACAACTCCTCTTGTCGCATCCTATAATATGCTTTCGCCAGATCCACAAACACACAGTGCAACTCCTTCTGACCTTCTCTATACTTTTCCATGAACACTCTCAAAGCAAGTGTGTAGTGCTTTTTCTCAGCATGAAGCCATACTGTTGCTCACTGATTATCATGTCAATTCTTAACCTAGCCTCAGTGGTATGGCCTGTTTACTTTATCCCTCTGTAGTTACTATAGCTATGAGCATCACCATTGTTCTTGAGAATCAGTACCAGTAAACTACTTCTCCATTCTTCAGGCATCCTGTCACTTTCAAAAGTCCTCTGTCCTCTTCTCTCTTCGACATTTCCGTACCACCACAGGTGTATCATCTGGAACAGTTGGCTTTCCACTCTTCATCCTCTTCATAGCTGCCCTACCTACTGGCTTTGCAATTCATCTGCACTTCCTGATTCGCTAACTTTCCTCCCTCTGTTTTCCTCTCTCTCTCATTTTCTTTATTCATCAGCTCCTCAAGGTACTCCTTCCACCTTCTCTTCACTTGTAGGTATATTCTCACTATCCCACTTTCGCTTTGGTGAAAGAAAAAAACCCAGCTCAGATTAATTTATATTTTCATGTTTTATAATGGTTTTTTTTTCATCCATCCATCCATCAAATGGAAGCTATTCCAATAAAAAGCAGGGTACATCCTGCATAGATCCTTAGTCTGTCACAGGGCTAAGACATACAAACAACCATTAATGCTCACATTAATACTTATGGCCAATTTACAATCACCAGTCAAACTAACCCCATCCATGTCTTTTTACTGTGGGAGGAAGTCAGAGTATCCAGAGTGAACCCACACAACAACATGTTCTCATCCCAAAACGTAACATACCGACGCTATGTGACAAATCGTCACGCTTTCGGCCACCCAACACGTCTGTATGTTACGCGTTTGGAAACATGACAGCATCTACACATGTAAATTTATTTTACTTTCTCATCATGAATCGATTTAGAAAACACTATCTGGTATGATTAAGGTTGTGGTTAACATTAGGATTAAGGTTAGGGTTAGGGCTGGAATACACTGCCAGATCGTGTGTTACCGCCAGGAGCGTCATTCTGTTGGATTCCATCCACAATCCGGAGTGTATCATAGGGACGCGGACGGTTACCTTTCGCTTTACTATGAGACACCTCGGGACGTGACAAAACGTCGGTATGTTATGCCTCAGGAGTGAGAACGGTCTGCAACATGCATGGGAAGAACACGCAAACTCCAGACAGAAAGGCCCTAGCCAACTGGTGGATTTGAACCCAGGACTTTCTCTGTTGTTCTTCTTCAACTGTTCTACAAACTATAGAAAAGTTCCTTGGGTTCATAAATTTCTAGTTAAGTTTTTTGGCTGACTGAAGAGCTGTGAAATTCAGTTTGTTTTAAAAGCTAGGAAGCACTTAAGGTAGGATACATGTGCTAAAATACAACCAAGAACACTTTTACTTATACGTCCATATATGCCAGGGCTACAACACTTCCTATGGCCTTGCTTTTGAACAGTCTATTAAAACTCTTTGGTATTTTGTATGCAAATGTCCTAAGCCAGGCTAGCCATATCTATATTTAAAACCTTCTTAGTAGGAGATACAATGTAATACAATTATGTAATATTGTAGTAATGTAATAAAATGTAAATTGAATTCAAAATATTAAACTGCTGCTTTGCGAAGCTAAAAAGAAAAAGAAAAAATGAAGATTTGTATATTTAAGGTCTAGCTGCACCACCCATCAGATGGTGGCAAACAAACTGTGATACTGTGCAACTGCAGCTGATTTATGAAGAAAATCTTATATGTTCAGGGTTTTTGCCTATTTTATCTGACTCCTATTGTTTAATGTACAGATCCTGATACACTTCACAGTGTGCAGTCTGGATAACTATGCAAGCACTTTTTCTTATACAGTAACTTAACTCTGACCTCTGAATCAGCAGTACTGAAAATTGCTTGTGAACACATTATCACTTCTTTCTAATCCTGCATTTTGGCAAACTTTAGTGGAGGACTATATTTGTTATTGCTGTAATTGCTGAAATCAAGAAAAGCAAACTGATATTTGAAACTACACGGATCAGAAAACAAAGAAAATACAATCTCACGACGTAGTACCATTTTAGGTATGCCTGTTCAACTGCTCATTAATGCAAATATCAAATCAGGCAAATGCATGCCAGTAATTCAAAGCATTTAGGCATGTATGAATGTGGCCAAGACAGCCTAATGAAGAAAGCACCAGGAAGAAAGGTGGGTGAAAATAGTATTTTTATTTGTCTGAGTAGGTCAGAAACTCCTGACATACTGGAATTTTCCCACACAGCCATCTCCAGGGTTTATAGAGCATGGACCAAGAAAGAGAATATCTAGTGAGCAACAGTTTTCTGAGTGAAAATATCTTGTTGATGCCAGAGGTCTGAGGAGAATGGCTAAACTACTTTGAGCTGACAGAAAAGCAAGAATAACTCAATCAAAACCACTTGTTACAAACAAGCTATGCAAAAGAGAATTTCTAAAAGCACAACACATCTGACCTTGAAGCAAACTGGCTACAACAACAGAAGACTACATTGGGAGCCACTCCTTCTGGCTAAGAACAGGAAACCGAGGCTGCATTTCACATTGTGGTATGAAAATTGAACAACAGAAAGATTGGAAAAACACTGTACTCCACAATCACCTATCAAGGAACACAGGTCAGGCAGGACTTACCCTCAGTCCAGTACAGCATCCTTGGGATGTGGTTTAAAAGGGAAATTTGGGTGAGCAGCTGCGACACAAGACTGAAAGTATGTATTTCTATTTGTTACAAGTAAACCTCCGACAGTGCATTACTGCTCTTACATACATATTAAGAAAAAGTAATTTGACTGAAAACACTAATGCGCAGGATTCAGGTACAAGTACAAACTGTTGAGATAAGCATGCATAGCAGCATGTATAAAAAGAATGAGAAAGGCTGTTGTGGGTGGGGAAATGAATTACTGATTTGAGAACTACATTAACACTAGTGAGAATGCACCAAAGCAATCAAGAAAAACTGTAATACACATCTAAACTGTCACGTTGCCTCTGCTTTTACCAAAGTGAATAATTGTTTTATGTGACCTGTTAAAGTTTGTGAAATGAATAACTGGAGCTGCTGGGTATTCGAATCATTCAGAGTAAAGATGCACGTGGCAATTATTTATTCCTAGGGACCCAGTGACCTTCCTATACTCTGGTGAGTAAACACTGTTTGGCTGCAGCCTGATATCTGCACCGTATTTTGATCACGCTCCTCTGATATAGAACACCTGTGGACAACTACTGAAGATAAGACTTGCCAAGCATGCTGAGTAGCAGTGCAGCCTCTGCATACCAATGGCTTGAAGGACAAACAACATATTGAGGTAATTCTGTTCTGAAGGCATTTTCTTAAACATGTGCACAGAAATGGGCTTCATTATTATGGATGATAATACACTGAGAATGTCTGAACAGAGAAGAGCCTGAATAATACTGGACCAAGATGTTCCTGTTTGACAGTTTACATGTCACCTGGAGAACATACTGCATGTCACATTTGGATTCAAGAGGAGATATTGCCTTTACTCACCTTACTCTCAAATAACAAATACCAAATGGAATGAAATTTGATGTTATTATACTTATAATTATGAGATAGGAATAGCTGTTTTCTGCACAAATTCTGTCCCTATTACAGGTTCACCTGTTTCTTTGAAACAACTAAACTTTGACCCAATTATTTGGTCTCACATTCCTTTAGAAAATGATAAAGTACAGTGTAATTTGCTACAGAATGTAAATGACCTCTATCCTCAGGGAAGGAGTACTGGTGCTTCAAAAGGACCAAGTAAGGTAAATTTCCCTAGATTGGTCTTGATGTGGGGCTGAGCTGTCAACTGATCACCACCTGGTGGTGAGTTGGATCAGGTGGTGGGGGAGGACGCTGGACAGACCTGGGGATGAAGGGGATGACCAGCCAATCTCCGGGTGCGAGGTCGCTGAGGCAGTTAAACAACTCCTTGGTGCCAGAGCACCTGGGGTGGATGAGGTCCGCCCCGAGTTCCTGAAGGCTCTGGATGTTGTAGGGTTGTCCTGGTTGACACGCCTCTACAATGTTGCGTGGAGATCAGGGGCGGTACCACTGGATTGGCAGACTGGGGTGGTGGTTCCCATCTTTAAGAAAGGGGACTGAGGGTGTGTTCCAATTACAGGGGTATCACACTCTGCAGCCTCCCTGGGAAAGTCTATGCCAGGGTGCTGGAAAGGAGAGTCCGTCTGTTAGTAGAACCTCGGATACAGGAGGAACAATGCGGTTTTCGTCCTGGCCGTGGAACACTGGACCAGCTCTTTACCCTCTCAAGGATACTTGAGGGTGCATGGGAGTTTGCCCAACCAGTCTACATGTGTTTTGTGAACTTGGAGAAGGCATACGACCGTGTCCCTCGGGGCGTTCTGTGGGGGGTGCTCCGGGAGTAT
>VVHJ01036162.1:0-21759 GCA_015107715.1 Tylochromis polylepis | reverse complement strand
TAGCCAGTATCCTGAAAAGCTCCCCACTTACCCCCCACTCCTCCATCTGTGTCTCTGGCCTTGTTCTGATATTTCCACCCAGACTCCCGAGCGGATTTTGAGAGCACGTCTGTTGCATCACGCTTCTCAGCGAATGCCGAGCTGAATATTTCCACAAACGCGCACGAATAGCAGCAACTGCTCACTCTGTGCCGATTCAGCAACTTTAAGGAAGTGAAACAGACTCTCAGGTCAAGAACTGACTGGTCTCATGGAAAAACGGAAAGTGAGAATCCCCTTTAAACCTAAACAGACACCACACAAAAACACTTTATCATTACAGCAGCCTACACAAACTCATATTTAAGCACCGCATCCTGGCACATACTTATGCCAAGCAGTATGGCAGAGTAAACCTAGAGGTGTTGTGTGGTTTTCAGAGATGAGCAGCGGATGAATCAGTATGCTAAAATAAAAGGAAGGGTCACAGCAGGGGGAATGATAATAAATAGATGTGGTGTATCCAGGGAACACAAACCTTTAAGCTGCTCTCTTGTACTGTTAATAAAGATACAGAGCCTCTCTCTGGCCGCGGTGCACCTGTGAGACACGGCACTGATACAGCGGATACTGTGTGCCAACCTGGTGACGGGACACTGCGGACACACGGCCGCTATTTTTAACATACTGTATTGGAAGGTTTCGTATTTTCACACTCAGCTTTGAGTTCGTAAGGAGCGAAGCGCCCTCTTCGTTTGTTTCTCAGCGTAAAGAACATCTGGACAGTACGCTTTTGTGATGTATGTCACATTTCAGAGATTGACTGTGTACTGTCTCAGTCATCCAGGGCGTGGTAGTCTTAAGTTGAAGGTAACTGGACTTCTGAGAGGCCTCCAACTACCTTGAACTCAAGCGCTCAGCACTCAGGACCACATTTGGGTGGTTTATTGTAAAAACAAACCCCAAACTGGTCACCAGCCAATGAATATCCACTCACGAATCTCCCAGTCTTTTGAAGCCTGAATGACCATCTCTTGCCACATGTGACAGATACTGTAGGCTATGTAGTGTTTTGTATTGACTAGTTTATCAACCCTATGTTCTGCTTTTTGAAAATTTCCACCCGCTCTAAATTTTTCATTATTAACATCATTCAAGTTTGAGAGCAGACTGGCTGAACAGGTACACCGGTAGAAATATTTGCATGACCGAGCTCTCACAGACCAAAACCAATCAGGCAGCGATAGCCTGATTGCTATTAGCCATTCCTATTATACTGCTGCAGGCTTGGAGTACACCTAAAATACACATACACTGCATCAGCATGAAGACCTCAACGCACACTCATGGACGCAACTACAGCACTCGCTTCACATCTACGAAAACAAAGCGTTCACAAGTTTAGCAGCTATAAAAACAATAAAATGATTCACTTGGTAAAATTTCACAATATTTCATAGCCGTAAAAATGACCTTACTCTGTCATGGACCAGTGACTTTCCAGACACCATTTCTTGCTAATCCATCCAAACTGTGTTGAGGTACTTCAGTCTGGAGCAACCAGCTAAATAAATAAATACCTAAACCGAAGGTGTTACCATACGGGATATTTAGGGTATTTCCTTTGTATAACAAAAAACTCACACCAGCGGAGGAGGTTATGGGCTTCCCCCAACGGTAAAGCACCAGGAGTGTGACTTTAAAAGCTGGGTTTAACTTACCTAAGCTTAAACACATATTTATCAATATTTAACTACACATCAGCCCAAAAGGGAAATTTGGAACCAGTGAAAAAGTTTATGAACACTACATGCATTTCACCAAATAAATCAATAAACGTTTATTTGGAGCCTTAGGGTGGAGGCTCCTAATGAAGCTCACATGACTACTGTGATTCAAAACCAGAAAGCAAATAAAAGAACAACGTGCACAACGGACTCACACACTGCCACAGCTCAGTCACATCAGCTGGGACTTTCAGCCACATTTTCAAAAATCATTTTAACAGTTTGAAAAAACGCTGCAATCTCTGAAAACAAGTTAAAAAAGAGATTTAACCCAAGCGTCTCACCAGAGCCAGCAACACTCTGCTTGGTTGTGGTGCTGCATTGTGCACGATCTTCTACAAAAAGCCACCGATGGATGTAAACATCAACCCGTGTTGTGATATGACCGTATCATTGATCGCATCCGCTGACCTGCTGCATGTGTGCTGATTTCTAAAATGAGTACAGCTAGGCTTTTATTGCTCACAGTTTTAGAATCACATCGAGTTCTAATTTGGTTTAAAAAAGTCCACAAGTTGCCAAATTTGATGAAATTTTCAGACACATGAAAGTTTGAAATGAGTCACGCCCAACGACCGTGCGAAAATATGAGCAACTATTCCCCCAAGGTCAGTGCTGGAAAAACCAGACGACCAATCACAGCTCACATAAACACGACTACAGTAAAAACCCACTTGGTGATTATTAGGTAAGCAACAAAGTCCCTCTAAACCTCCCACACACACACACTGCAGCTTTGACCACCTCCCAGCACAACAAGGACAAACTGACCTCAAGATATCATTAAATCCGATATTTACAACGACACATGAAACCCTTACATCATTAATTACTCTAAGGCCCAGGCGCTGGAAACCAGTCACCGAGCCCCTATTACTTCATTTGAGATGTATGTGTGTGTTTATGGGTTAGCGGCTACGTCAGGGACATCTCTGGTACTGTCATCAGTAGGAGAGCACATATGTCTAATGTGGTTATTATTCTCACAGGCCTCTGGTTAGAGAGCGTTAATCTCGCTTTAATCTGCAATTGTATCTGCAGATCAAGCCATAGATGGCAACCGGCCCGAGCGATCGGAGCGCCCGGCGTGCTTAATTCATTCTGGTGTGTTCATCGTGCTGAAGGCGTTATGTGCCCCGATTCACACAGCCTTATTAATGCCAGGAGTTTACATACAGGATGCCAACGAGCAGTTGGTGGAGCAGCTGATGAAGTAGCAGCGACGCTCGCTGCGTTATCAGTGTCAGTCACATACACCACACTGAGGCCGGTCACTCTCACGCTGTGAGGGGGTTATGTGGGCATACTTGTGTGTGTCTGTGTGTATATTCTAGTTGGTGACTAATGCAGGGGAAATCCAGATGAGTCAAAACTACCAGTGTCCTATGCAGTGTCTGAGAAGCGCTAATTTACAGCCTATGCACTAAACTGCCCAGCAACTTGGCATTGTTCATGTCACCTCTATAGGGAGGCCTTGTGTTCGGGCAGTGCGAAGAGCCGTTGAGGGAAGGGACAAAAAACGCAGTAAACAACAAAACGAATCAAAACATTCCCAGCATAAATTCACTTCCTGGAGGGTGGAATATTTTGACACTCAGACAACCAGTCCTACACTTCCATAACGACCGAAAAGATAAACAGCCGTGAACCGCCTCGAGCTCTCCCATGTGACCGGCAAAACCTGTATTTCTATTGGATCACTGATTCATTATTTGTAGTAATATTCAGACTCCCAGACAATTATTGATGCTTTCCCACGATATGATTCAAGTTTTTTTGTTTTTTTTATGCGTCTTTTGTCACAGTGACTTTTACACCTGAGATCAGGTTGTTGCCACGTTGGGAAAATCAATCCTGCCTGCAGCAACTAAAAGGCAGCGAGCCAGAGCTGAAAAATACATCCAGTATGACTGCCTTTAGCTGGAAACCAGATTTGTCTGTTAAATGCTTGTTATGCCTAAACTGATGAGTTGAGACGTAAAGAAGGGATATTTAAATAAGAAATTAACTCTTAATGCTGTTATGGTGTTAAAGTGGCATTCATTCAAGTAGGGGTTTTTTCTTTAAATGTCAAACAAACTCTACAAAGCTGAAACTGGTGAAGCATAATAAAAAGAAATCCACGGATAATTATTTTGCGCCGTAATGAATCGCGTAAAAAAAAGCTCCAGAAAGTAGGAACATTGCTTGGCCATCAGCAGAGGCTGTATGCAGTGAGCATCCCTCTAGTTAAATGCTTAACCAGTATGTTGAGGCAAAAAACCCCAAAAAAACCAAACCCAAAACACACCACTGACATACAGGTAAAGGTAGAACAAGTAAAGTTCAGCAAACCAGGGAAACTGCATACCGACAATAGCAATAGCCCGCGTTAAGTCGCGGAAGAGATCAAAGGTGGCGTCAAAAGCCGTTTCCCGTTAGCTTAAAGCTGTTCTAGAACGGAATCAAATTTAATAGATACGCTGCACTGAAAAAAAGGCTACTATGATCATTTACTGTAAGGTTGTTCAAACCACAGTCGTGCGAAGTAGCCATCGCTAACTTTTAGCAAACAGTGAAAGGTAGCGTGAGTCTCTCACAGCTAACGTTCGTGTCTCGCTGCTTTGTTTTCTTAGTTTTTCATAATTCTATTCAGTTGTAAAGACAAAGAAATCTAAATCTGTAAACCTTGGTGATAATCACAGAAGAAAGCATGCATTTAACTTCTAATTTTTTATTTTTATTTATTTATTTATTTTTACACATTTAAGATACATGGAATGGTTTCTCTGGTCATTGATTTAATGTCCCAGCTGATCTAAATTTACTCGCAGGCCGATGATTTAATCTCAAACTACTGTTGTTGGGGTTTACTACTACTACTACTACTACTACTGTGTGAACATGTGAATAAATGTGCTGTAAGCTTTCTAGCATGCCGTGTATTTTATTCCAAACTACGGCCTTTTCCTGACCCTCCCTCAATCATTTTGTGCCTAAAAACAAACAGTGAGTGAAAATGAAAGTAAGCTGTGTTAAAGAGCAACTGAAAACACTGTCTGACATCAGGTGCATTGGATCTTATTAAAATCCTTTTTTTTTTTTTGCTCCTTTAAAGTATAAACATGCCCAGAAGTCTTCTTAAAGTGTAGGAACCTGTGACTAATGAGGCCATTGTGTTGTTCTGTTTACACATAAATACGTCACGGTGGACTTTTACTGCTCGTAGCTAAACCCCTGCTTAAATTGCAATTGTTCATTTATTAATGCTCACATGGTATAAATAAGTAGCACTTGCCATGAGACTGACACATTTCACACAGTGATTCCCCAAACAGTACCTTCTGTACAGTTTAGAGACATGGATAAGCAGCAGGCCACAGGGGACTGAAGACTAAACAAAAACATGAAACTGTGGATTAGAACCAGCTTCAGTTCAGACGAGTACGACTGGATCGCTTTGTTTTTTTTCCCAGGGGACCGAATCCCTTCGCCGACTGGCACAGAGCACTTCTGGTAAACACAATCAAAGCTCTCCAACAACCGGTCCCAGATCTGAGAAGCAGACAACCAGTGAACCAGAAACCATCAATCACAGCTAATCCAACACTAAACCCGCCTTTGCTGCCGTTTGAAGTCAGTTACCATCACACACGGTGCGCTGTTAGCACAGAGCCGTGCTAATAATTTTACATTTACAGCGGAGAAAGGAGCAGGAACGCGGGTAGCAGGAAGCTGACAGGGAGACTTACAGCCTAATTACATAAATGATCTCGTTATAATGTGACATTCAAGAAGTACATTAAAATAAAAGTGGTTAATGATTAGCAAACTAAAGATAAAATGTAACCGAGCCATTATCGCAGAGATGAATTACAGGGTGCTTCCTGCTTCTAAACGTGCTCCTCCGCCTCACCAATCATTCCGGCGCAGACCATTTTTGAGGATTAGATGGCGATCGTCTCCTCAATTGAGAGCAAGAATGAAATGAGGAAATTGCCGGGCCTCGGGAGCAGCGGGGCGATGATATTTTACACTGAACGAGCAGGTGCTGCTGGGACCTGCTTCAGCACTTCTCTAAGGTAATATAATACACTTTCATACTCTAACTTTCAGAAATATAGCCCATGATGTAAAAGTTGTGGACCGGTGTTTAGCAACCACACCGCCGGTATCCTGGCAACAGGTTGACAAGTGTGATTGGTCTGCCCCTCAGCCTATTAAAAAGCATGTATGTTAGAACATAATGATGCTTCCACCCGTCCACATGTAATCTAAGTGAGGGGTTAAAGTGTCCTTTGTCACCGGATACACTTTAAAAATAAAACACGCTGTCGACGTTCTGGGACGCTTGAATGAAAGCGGATATTTCAGAGGCATTTCTTCGAGACTCCGATGAGTGGATGGACATAGTTTGGCTGTAACATACCAAACCATCAAACAATTACACGTTTAACACGCCGTGCATCTCATTCATCGTGTCATAAAAAATATGTACACCAAAAAACTTTGACATCTTGTTTTTTTACAGGTGAATCCTCACTTTGTCATTTTTGTGGACGAAAACAACTCAAGTGTTCCGATAATTCAGGAGAGAGCGTACGGTACAGCCCTGCTTCTGTCAGTGTGGACGTCACGGTTAACTTCACAGTCAGCAAAACGCCACGGAGCTCGCCGTTCAGCAGTGACCTTGATTTTTTATTAGTTTTTCATTCTTCTTTTGCTGACATGAGGTCAGCCCGAGCGAAGAAGCGTGTAATCCTCTTTGCTAATTGATAGGCTTACAGAACTTACACTGCTATGACCACATGTGAAAGCTGATCCCAGACAGCAGGAGGTAGTGGGAAGGGAATGTTTTCAGTGTCAGGTAGACCAGCTTCCAGCGCGATAACGTCACGTCAATCTCTGGCAGTGAGAGGGTTTGCGATTGTACATCTGTTAAGGTGTCGTGGCGTGGTCGTACAAGCTCAAGTGAAACGGACGTGGAGAGCCCAGCTCTTCTTCTTCTCGTCTTACTCTTGCTGTAGCCGTACTGCTGCCAAATCATGCCAGGGCAGCAACGAGCCCTCACAGCAGGTGATGTATTGCACAGCGCTCAGGATACAGGTGCTGATCAAGGAGAACGGATCTGATCATCTGATGAGTTCATAACCGACAGAGTCAGCGTTCACCTTCAGCTTCACATCACATAAGTGGAGTCTGACTCGCTCAGCAGGCGTCTGCACATGTCCAAACATTTTAAGGCCATTTATCCCTTTTGTTCACCAAACCTCGCCACTCAAAATCAAACTTCTTGTAAACAAACAAAATCTAAAGATATCACAAAGATCCGCCGGAGGCTTCTTCCTGTTGAAAGGTAGTTTTTTCTTCCCACTATTACCAAGTGCTTGCTCAGTGGGGATCTTTTGATTGTTGGGGTATTGTTGGGGTACTGTGAGTGTTTACCTCACAGTATAAAGGTGACGTGATTTGGTGCTATATAAAGAAAACTGAACTGAAAATGAATCACATCTGTCGGGTTCATGGTGACGCTCTGCTCAGCACTCACATATGAGAGTGTATGAGAGTACAATATACATATATTGTACTCTCATATGTACTCTATGTTTATCACTAACTTGGTGTTTTGAAAACTATGAAACCCGGACATGGACCCCGATGACACCGAAACAGTTTTCGTACCTGGCCGTTATCGTCTCATCTTCATAGCTGAAGATGTGCCGATTGCATCACCTCCAGCGCCAGCATGTGGTCAATGGAGGAACAGCAGATTTTCACTTTATGTTTCAGCTCCAGAGGTTTCCGCCTGGGTCATGGTTTGGGATATGTCAGGTAACTTCCTGTTTTATTTTGTAATCATTGCATGCAGTTCTTGTTCATTTGCAAGTCACTTTGCAACCCACCTCTGCCCCAGTTCTTCCATTCGTGTTGAGGGCAAGGTCCGAGATACATTTTGCAGCACGCAGAATTAACTCCTTAGCTCCCGTGACACACAGTGTAAACAGGATGATCAGCGTTGGCTAGATAAATACATACAGGCAATTTCTCACATTTTTAAATAAAAAATCACTCCAGTTTATGGTGTGCTGCACAGCTGTCTTTCTTTTCTTTTTTCTTTAACACAGTGTATGATGCTATAAAATATTTAGGACGTGACCATCACTTGTACGCTGCTTTTTGTGAGGCAGTGTGGGATACTGTTATTGCACTGTATAGACCACATTATATATTAATACACAATACAAGTTTGGGGAACACTACAAAGGGGCTTTAAACTCATTGTAAAGTTCACTACGTAGTCCATGCACCTTTCAGGTAGAATTCATCAAATTATAACAGGAATGGCTACTGGTCAGTGGTGTGTGGTTATTAATGTAACTGTGCATTTAACCAGTCAGTGACGAACCCAGCCATGAAGTTCTGTGGGGGTCTTTAAAGACAAAACCAGCCTAACACAGTGCGACGACGTCTAAAACAAAAGCGTAAAGAAAAGTCTTGTTCTCGCAGAGTCGTGTACAGATTTTGTTGCATGTCATTCTTCTTGTTGTAAAGCTGTGTGATCGAACTACAACTATCTCTGCTCGACATACGACCTTACAACTCACTGCACCAGCGGACGCAGCAAACTGAGCCGCTGTTTTAAGTGAAGATGTTGTATAACGTTGACTGCTCCCCATAGACGATGGTAGTTTTGTTTACTGGTCCCATTCCAGTGTGTGCAGGTTTTGAACAGTCAAAAAATTGTTTTTAGACGCTTTGCACTTTCCACTGATAAATGAGACGTAACCAGGAGGCCCTGATCTTTTAAGAGTGTGGAGTAACACGATATGCTGAAGATACAGGAACGGCCCACTTTGTTTCCACGGTACCACGATTAAACTGAAAAAAACATCATTTCCACTTTTCTATTGTTTTTGCTCAAATACAGCAAAACAAAATGAGTGAATCTCAAGAAAAATACAGCTTTTTTTCTTTAATTACTCAACAACAGCAAAAACTGGAAGATGGTAAAAGTCCTACAATGGCACAAAGCCACAATTACTGTGACCAATTAGGGTGCAGGAGGTTAAGAAGGAGCACTGATTGTGTTGCCGTGTCTGCATGAAATCCACTGTAGCTGCGTTCTCTGTTTGTTTTCAGTTTGTAACACAAGAAGTCAGCATTAACCAAGCAGGAAAATAACAGGTCTGAAAAACAAATGTGTTCTTATGAGGCTGCAGGACAGGTTTGTTGAGCCTCAGGGGCCTGCAGATCCCATTGAGCTTCAGCAGTGGGGCTCTCTCCTCACTCAGCTCCTACAGCGCAGACGGTTACGGCTACATAAAGCACATAAACTCTGGGAAATGTGCGCAGCCCTGACAGATGGCCAACATATCCCAGAGCCCTGTCACTCTTCTCACCTAGCCAGAGAGAAAAAACCCAACACGATGACAAATCGTTGAACTTTCACTCGTAAAGCAAACACATCGAGCTGAAGGTAAGTTTAAACAAGCGTGCGTCCAGTGCTGTGTTGGGTACACATTTTTGTGTTTAAAAATACATTAGTCACCCGGTTTTTGTTAGGAGGAAGGTAAAAAACATGGAAGACTGGAAACTGTGATGAATATGTCATCAGTCAGCTTTTCCATGTAATCTTCAAATGCCAGATCGCTCCTTTTCAGCCCCACCCCATCCCGTCATGGCCGAGTGACTGTGCTCAGTTGCAACACACACACACACACACACACACACACACACACACACACACACACACACACACACACACACACACACACAGTTTAACACCCTCAGGTGTCCTGTGCTGATACACCGTAAAAACACTAAAGTTAAGTTCTGAGGCCCTTTTAGTCTTCTTGAATGCAGGAAAACTTCTGATCTGCATTTATTTATTTAATCACTTCCACTGCAACCTTCGCTTTAATGTTAACTTAAATACACATTTGTCAGTGCTGCATTAGTAAGTCTCTACCTGTAGAACTTGAGCTCAGCTCATTAAAGGTCCAAAGGACAATTTTTATTAACAACCACACAATTATCCAACATTTGAATGCTTCCCGCTTTTCAAATGTGAGACTTTGCAGCTTTTCTTTGGACGTGGCGTTTTCAGTGGGAGAAACTTTTCTCCCACTGAAAACGCCACGTCCAGATGAACAGAATCAATTCTTTGGGATTTACTTACCTGGATGATTGAGCATGCATCAAGACGTTTTCTTTGTCACATGTTCATTTGTATTTGACCATTTTCTGACTTTACTGACAAATTAGATGAAAACAAAACCGATGGATAAAAAAATCATTAGTTCAAGACTTCAAATCAAGTTATTTGAAGACACTAAGCTCTCTGCAGAGTACAGAGAGGTCAGACTTGCGACACCAGCAGCTTATCTGAGCTCTGATTGCAATACAAAGGCACGTCAGTTTAATGGCAATACTCAAATCTAAGTGACCAAAACAATCCACAGATCCACATTTTATGAACATATGCCTTTTTAGCCCATTTATAATTTTTTCTTTATCTGCAGCAGATTTATAACATTTTATTGATACGTGATGACGTGTAAGAAACCTATTTGAGCACTGCTTACCTCCAGACAAAAATGATTCATTTCAGCTATGAATAATAATGCAGAGTAGGTTGTAGAGCGGAGATTTTTGTATTTCCCAACAGGCCTTGCATTAAATTTGATTTCCTGTATGAAATTCATTCTAAATTTACTGCTGTTATCAGGTAAAGTACTATCTTGCTACTATCATGAGTGCATACAGCTTTCTCTGAAAAGTTAACCAAAACAAAGGTTGAAAAAAACTCAACGCCTAAACATAAAGAAAACTACACGAATGCACCAAAACGTCACTGAACGGCCTGTTTTTAGAGTGCAGAGGAGGACGGCAGAGAGATTAACGGCTGAGTGAAATCGGACGCAGTTCGAGTGCCAAACTTACTGTAAGGTGACTCTGTGAAGGCAGGAACACAAACACATATAGGCACACATGGGGAAGGACTCATCACACCTTCTGTTAGTATTACTCACGCACAGTCATCGTGCAAAGAAAAGAAGCTTATCTTTCATCGCGCGAGGCCTTTCAAAACAC
This sequence comes from Tylochromis polylepis, assembly GCA_015107715.1. Taxonomy (NCBI): domain Eukaryota; kingdom Metazoa; phylum Chordata; class Actinopteri; order Cichliformes; family Cichlidae; genus Tylochromis; species Tylochromis polylepis. The sequence goes on along the minus strand of VVHJ01036162.1, from coordinate 10,921 downwards.
CACACTATCCCACTTATCAAAACAATTTTAAAAAGCAGTCGAACAGATTTCAGCAATGCCAGGAAGTACAGAAATGTAGCTTAGATCATATTTGGTGTTGGTTCAATCATGTCGAAGTGACCGGGGAGTGTGCCAGAGTCAGAGCTGTAGACGCCTCCGTACAGCAGGAAATGCCAATGACGGTGTACCTTTTGCCTCATGGCAGACCGCATGCTGCTGGAATGTAAACTCCGTCCTCATGCTGACATTACTGCCATCAGCCTGTCTGCAGTGCTGAGAAATCACTCGAGTACAGTTTTTAACAGTTCTACTCCACTGCAGCGTATCAACCGTCCAGTCGCTGAGTAAGGTCATTTATGAACCAGGCTGTCGTCATAAAAATGTTTCCCACCATCAGTTTGTCATTCTGCTTCGCCGCGAACTTTATTTTTTACATGAATTCGTCCATAGGTATGGCACAAATGATGGACAGTTGTGTCTGAGACATTTTTAACATTATGAGGCAGGGGTGTCCAACTCCAGTGAGCTGTGGGCCACCGTCGTCTGCTCGGAGGCCACTTTACTGTTCAAGCAGTACAAAAACAAACAAACAGCCACAGATATTTCTGAAAATGTTTTGTTTGTTTTTTAAAATTTCAAATATTGTGTAACAAAACAAACTGAAGCCTTTCACTGAAATAAACACAGCGGCCCTCTCTTTGTGGCCACACACGTGGCAGCAGTGCAGACATGAGTGTGCACATTAGTTTGTGACTCTCTCACTGAACTAAGTGTTTGTGCTCTCTGCTCATGTCGCCTTCATATTCAATCATTTTTGGCTTTTTAAAGAACTTATTGTAACATTTTAACAACAAACAAATCCTCCCGAACAAAAAAAGGAACAAACTGCCGCAAGTAGGGCTGAGGTGGGCCGCAGGTGGCCCCCGGGTTTGAGACCGCTGTTATAAGGCTTTTATTTTATTACAATTTGTAATTTATGGGTAATTATTCCATAACAGGACATGTCGTTTTGAAAGTGCTCCGAATACTTTTGAGTGTTTCTGCACAAAATATCTGAGATATTGCCGACATCTCTGAAACAGATGCTCAGATTTTAAATCAGAAGCTTGAACAATGCAGGAAAACCCCCGACAATGACGACTTCACTGAAATCTGTTGTTGATCAAATTATCACCAGTCGGCACTTTACCTTTAAAACGATGCTACTGCACTGTGACATTTATTTTATTCAAACACGCTGTAAGTTTTAAAATTGCATTTTTTCTAAAAAGGAAATAGGCCGTGTAAGACGTAACAAACAAATGTTATTTTGTTTCTACAACTGGGCTTTTTTTTTAATCTTCTTTTTGCAAGAATTGACTGAAAATCATTCATTGTAGGAAATGTGTCAACAGAGCCATGAAAAACAGCTTAGAAGCAGTCAGAGTGAACCGACCGACTTCAACAGCTGAAAATATCCAGGTTCAAAAAGGTCATTTACTGAACAGTTTCTGGCGTGTAAGCTGAAAATAACTCATTTTCCTCTCGAAAACCCCGCTCGGCGCCATCACGCATGCCCCGCGGTGCGACCTGGCCTGCTGGAGACTTTCCTGTCTTTAACCTGCGGACACGACGCTGTGGGCTGTGATCAAGCGACGGTTTCCAGAAGGTGAAATGTCCGTGAATGTGCTACAAGTGACTCCATTAGCATCGTTACATTACAAACGAGCGTACGCGGTTTGACATCTTCAAGTTAAAAAATAAATAAATACTATGATACATTTTAAATGCATTTCATCTACAATGTTGAAACTCTGGACTTTAGCCTGGTGGGAGATTAAAGCACTGGCATCTGTAGTGCTCTGTGCATAATGAGTGCTTTTGTGTGGTTAAAGTGAAGCTGTTAGTTGGTTTTTTGTCATTCTGGGGCTGCAGAAGCAAGCTGTTAATGCAACCTAGCCTCGCCCTTTGAGCTATTATGCTTATCTTTACTCACTATCATGATTCATGTCAGCCTATAAAAATCCAATGCACAAAATGAACATAATTTAGTTTTGAATAAGTGTATGCAGAAGCTAAAGACCTGACGCTTCAGGCTGTCAAGCTTCCAATTTATTTCTACTTACAGCCAACAAAGTTGAGTGAGTACAGCTCACAGGTTCAAAGTAGGCTTTAAGAGACTAAAACTGGGAGACAGAATATTATTTCAGTATGAAAAACTGGATTATTTGGAGCTGTGACTTTGAGATTCATCACAAAGCTACAGATGTTGAAATGTGGATAAGAGCTCCTGCGATAGCCCAGTACAGAAACAGCTCTCAGCCTTGCTGCCAAAGCATTCTCTCATTGTGTATCTAAGAGAAAGAAAAAGCCATTCCCACACCCCAGTACTGGCTTTTCTCTGGAACTGCAGAACCAGCCCACCTTTCCATCACTTTGAGGATCAATTACTCACCGTTCTCTGTGAAGCGTACTCCACAGGTTATTCTGTCCCTCGTCTTTACACACGAAAAACACCTAAGTTATTTCTATGTGAAAATAAAACAACCTGTTATTGGAACAGTTTCACCTTCTTGAGCCATCAGTTCAAATATTCCAGAAGTGCTCGTCCCCACAGTAAAGTATAGTGGGTAGGAAACGTGTTGTTCTAACCACTGTTAATGTAATTTTATGCATATAACTACCAAATATATGATAAATGTAAAAAAAAAAAAGGAAAATGAATGAAGAAAGTAATGGTGCCCTGAAGTTGTGTCGCAGCAAAAAAAACCCTCAGCTTTATTTATTATTTCCTGAAGCCCTGTAAGGACTTGCTCAGAGTAAGTCCAGTGACTCTGTTCATTTATGAGAGCCGCTGTTATCTGATAACAGAGCCATTACTCTTACTTAGAGGCTCACATGTTCAGAAAAGCCTTATCAAAAGCTGCTCATTAACTTTTTCTGCATAGATTTTTGATATTTTAAGCAAATATTATGCTTTCTTCATCATTATTAATCATCCTATTCCAGGTGAGCCTAAACTGGTACATGTACTGTCAGTGATGTCACGCACATCTCTGTCATATCTTACAAAACGTGTGATATTCGACATGACAGCTTCACTTTGCTGTGACTCTGGCTACGTGTGCTGAAGAGACTGGGGACATAATCAGCCGTTAAAACTGCACAAGGAGCGACAAAAAGACAGCACGTGCTCACAAAAACAATACATTTTCATTTTAAGACATCTCGCCATCCAACATCCAGCCAACAGTCAGGAGCAAAAATGCACCACAGCTTTTCACTTCTCTGGAACTCAACAAGCAAGAGCACTCATCGATCAGAGCGCCTTTCTGAAGAATCGCCCCCGTCCCGAGCTCACAGGTGAGTTACACAAACACTGTTCTACTAAAATGCAAATAATCTTTGTAATACCGACCTGCTTAGGAGGGTGACTGCGCATGTTGCAGCTGAATCCCATTTATTCACTATCCAAACACATGAGCGTATACGCTCAGTGAGGACTGCTACGGGTAAAAGAGAATTTCCATCTGCGTGAATTTATATTTAATAGTTTTACTCTGATGTGAGGTTGGCAGGAAGACCCCAGCACAGATGAAGCCGTGATGACAGCTATGACGTTTAATAAGTCTCACAGAGCTTGAGATGTATTTTAGATATTAGTGCCACAAAACCTTTTACGTCGCAACCAATAATAAAGCTGAAATGATAATAACAGGCTGCAAAGCTCAGAGAGATAGTCATCAACGAAATGATTTCCCTCAGATTTACCAAGAAGCCGTAAAGCAAGAAACCCAAGAATGAGCTTCGACTTTAACTGAAGCGCAGCCTCCGCTCGCTGGGAGGGACTCAAGGAAACTGATGCTTGCTGTTTTATCTGCCAAACTCGACTTTTATATATGGTTTTAGATATTATAGCATATGTATATACTGTATGTCTCACCTGCTGACAGTGTGGAACCAGTAAAGGCCCTCAGCTCCTTTGGCTGGCAGGAGGTCTGCTGGGTGCTCAAACTGTGGCCGGCTGGAGGACCTGGAAGCAGCACCAAGTGTTCAAACAGAAACTTAAGACCACCCTCTTCAGCCTGCCTTTGGATTTGCTTTACAGACATTATTTATTTTTGGTTATTCACCTAATTGTGTCCAGTTATTCCATTCCATTAATTTTATTTTTTATGTACTTTTTCTGTATTTTATCTTAATGTTGCATTACTTCATTTTAATTTCAGAATATTTCATTTCCTCTCTAGTTGTTTATTTTCACAGCGTTCAGTGTGCTTACGTTTCAGCTTACAGACTGTTTCAAGAACATTACAGGATGGCTCAAATTTCATTTCATGTTCCGAGTTGTAGGAAACTTCATGTTGACCATCAAAGTAAAACTGGTCTGCTTTATTTTAAGTTTACAATTTATAATCTGAGAACATGCCACTAAGAATGCCCGAGATTATTTTTTAAAAGTTGTAAAGAGAGATCCTAGTTTTCACACTTCACAGGCCGGCTTCTTAAAAAGCAACCTGAGCACAAACCTGACCGAACTAATTAATCACGAATCAAAGTCCAAACACGGCACATCTCAATTAATAATCACAACTCTAAGAAATTAAGTCTTTGCAAAGGTCCAAGTGTTTCATAATTGGAAAAAAAATCAAGGAAGAATTATTAAATGACGTGTCTTTAATATAAAGCGTCAGTACAAAACATCTGGATGCTCGATTTTACATTAAGTTGGGATACAGGTACATTTTCAGTTGTATACCTGTGTGCTGACACCAGCAGCACACCGGGTGTTGTGTACCTGCAGAGACAGACAGATACACAGCAGGGAGGCGATTTCCCACCTCCAGCATGAAGCGTCAGTATTTATAGCAGCACAGCGGGACGAGGTCGCACTCATGCACCTTCAGAGGTGGACCGGCAGCTGTGATCCTGTGTGTGCATTTTATTCACGTTTCTTTTTCACACCATGTTGAAAACGCTGCTGACGCACGCTTTTAACAGCAGCAGATGCCGTCGTCCTGAATTCCTGACATGGTTAATGAGTTTAAGAAGCGTTTTTGTGTGTATACAAACATTTTTGATGCCTAATTGCCACTTTGGCGGTGTTGGCCTTTAGGATTTATGTGCACTGGTGAGGAACTTGGTAGCTTACGAATAAGCAAACCAAAGCTACCGCTCATTTTTTTTAGGCTTTGTAAAACAGAGCAAAACAGCAGTAAGGATTCTGCTGCGAGCATGAACCATGGAGCAGCTGTTAGCCACATCTGTCCACATCTACTGGCAGCGCTGCACGCTCCTTCAGCTGTTTATGATGCTTGAACACATGAAAATGACTTCATAGACGAGGACTGGGTGGTGAATTATGAATCATGAGGCTCATTCTGACCACAGGGAGACAGAATGAACTTCATCAAACTAACTTTTCTGGTTTTTAATAGAGGATTGGTTTTCTGCTGATAAATGCACGAATTCTTCTTAACTGCACATTTCTCCGAGAGGTGTGTTGTTATATTCTGATGTTATTTATAACTGGCTGCTGGTCTGTTCACTGTGGTTGGCTTTAACGTGTATTCAAGCTTTTACTCAAGTCGAAGATTTGGGCACTTCATCCACCATCCGGCACCACACAGTGCCAGCAGCAGGTTTGTGAACAGTGGACAACGAAACTCATCCATCTTAAAAAATCCCTCCAGCAGGAGTTTCATCCCTAATGCAATCTGGTGAGCACCAGGGGCGCAGATCCATACCGAGATCCCGTCACAGCCCCAGCTGTGATTCTCTTCAAATAAAACACCGGCTGCATTTCATCAGTACGTGCCTCCACATCTTATAAATCATGGCCCAGAAGGCTCTGGCTGCGCGAGCTGTGACAAACAAATTCTGCTTTGCGCCTTCTTTGAGCTTCGTGTTGAGAAAATATTTACTGTGCATGTAAAGTGCGCGCAGGGGGCGGCCAGTTCATGTCTGCTGAAGGTTAGCGACAGCAGACATCTGGTGAAATTGTAGCCCACAGCTGTCGCCAGCCTGACATCTCCTGGCTCTCAAATGTATCTCCCACCACTGGGACATGTGTGTACGACATGCCGGCCATATCGAGGGCATATTTGCAAACTGTGAGGAGGTTGCTGGGGACACGGTGGCTGACACAAGGAGCCCACAGGCTGCTGCTGCTGCTGCTGCTGCTCCCGCTGCTGGGGCGGAGGTGGGTCAGGGTGGAGGGAGAGAGAGGCAGAGCACTCACTTAGGGTCAAGCCTTCACATTCTTCCCCCCCGTGCCGGGGGTCATGCTGGGAGGGCTGTGTTTAACCGGGCTGAGACTGACATCTTAACCTCGCTCGTAAACTGCTCCACTTGGTGAGGAAACAGGCCCACGGGGCAGAAACAGCCACTGGCTCACACCAGTGCGGTTAACATTCTTACAGGATAATAACACTATTTGGACACACGGGTCATGTGAGGTGTGTTTTCACACTGATGCGCTGAACAGTTTTGTATTTCTGAGGAGTTTTTTTCTTTAAGCCCAACTGATCAATGCCAGAAAGTGCTTTAAAAATCCTTGAAGCATGCCACGACTGGAAGAGGTGATAAAGTACGACCACGGCACTACGCGAGGGCCGTGCTTGAGCAGGATGGGGCTAATTTCATTACTGTATATGCAGCTTATATCATAACAGTGCACCACATTATATAGGCCAAATGAAATGAAAGCAGAAAAACTTAATAACCACAAAATGAAATAAACAAAACATAAATGTAAAACACACGCGCGCGCACACATTTGTAGATGTAGAGCAAAAAGTCGTTTTGTTACATTTCCTTTGTTTTTTTAGTTGGTTTGGACAAGGTGTATGCAGTGATCATTATTAATTATATATGAATATTATCGATGTAATTGATATTAATAATTTTATTAATTCTATAATAACTCGTCTATTTAAAAAACATTTCTTTTCTTTGCATGCGAAGTAAGTTGGTGTCAGGTCCCTTGTGTTTGTGCACAAACTTGGCCAAATAAAGGAGAGTATTTTTTTAAAAACTGATGCTTCACATGATTTTGGCTGGTCCTCGTGTTCGAGCTGACTCAAGCTGATACTTCTGACTTTTTGCTGTGAAACAGTGGTTCCCCGGTTGAAAATCAATCTGTGCCAGTAGAGTGGGGGAATCACCCGTTCACGTTCAGCACCGTGGGTGGGACCACTGTGGTTAAGAGGGTAAGCGGTGCGCACAGTGTAAACCAACAGGGACTGTTGCTTTTCTGCAACCCTGAACACGGATTAAATCTCCCACACTTAAAGAAAAACTCGGCGTAGCCCTCCACTTAAAAAAGTTTAAGGCCTGAAACTAATCTTAATCCATGTCCGAGAAACTGAGCATTTAAATTTCAGCAAAGCCAAACAGCTGCGTGGACTTTGACTCAAACACCTGACTGACCGGGGAAAAACGAAACCGCGCCCAAAGAGAAATCAACGATTTCCATGTTCAGACTAAACGCGGATTTGGACGTCGGCAAGTTGACAATTCTGTCCAACATCAGGCTGCAAATGATCCCAGTTAGTCTCTCGCACTATTTCGTCCACAAAGATCAAATCAGGCATAACATAACAACCACTGACAGGTGAGGTGAATAACACTTCTTCATGCCACCTGTTAGCGCGTGGGATAAATTAGGGAGGAAGTGAACATTTTGTCCTCAAAGTTAATGTGTTAGAAGCAGGAAAAAAGGGCAAGTATGAGGATTTGACAAGTGCCAAACTGTGACGGCTAGACAACTGGGTCAGAGCATCTCCAAAACCACAGCTCTCGTGGGATGTTCTCGGTGTGCAGGGGTCAGTGTCTATCAAAAGTGGTCCAAGGAAGAAACCGTGGCGGACCAGCGACAGGGCCACGGGCGGCCGAGGCTCACTGATGAATGTGGGAGCCGAGGCTGACCTTTGTGGTCCGATCCAACAGATGTGCTACTGTAGCTCCCATTACCAAAAAAGTTCACGCTGGCTCTGATAGAAAGGCACCAGAATACACAATGCATTGCAGTTTGTTGTGTATGGGGCCACATAGCAGCAGGCCAGACCACGCTGACCCCGGTCCACCACCCAAAGCAGCAACAATGGACACGTGAGCATCAAAACTAGACCAGAAGACCAAGAAGGTGGCTTTGACATCGTTGCAGACCAACAATTGGTTTGACGAGCACAACAACGAGTTTGAGGTGTTGACTTGGCCCCCAGATCTCAATCCAAACGAGCATCTGTGGGATGTGCAAACAAGTCCAATCCATGGATGCCCCACCTCACGGCTTACAGGACTTAAAGGCTCTGCTGGCGCAGATGCCACAGCAGCACACCTTCAGGGGTGGAGTGGAGTCCATGCCTCAACGGCTGTTTTGGCAGCACAATATCAGGCAGGTGGTCATAATATCATGCCTGATAGGTTAATATTTGAATTAATCTTTTAAATAATGGTTCCCACTCTTCGGTTAGATGTACAGTATGGTTATCGGCTATTGTTGGATGCTTTCCAAAGTCCGTTAGAAAGTAAACTAAGGTTTGGTGGCACCGGAGCAGTTTGAACATATATTAAAAAAACTCGGAACATAAACTCACACGAGAGGCCTCGGGTGTGGTCACTGATAACTTTACCGAGGCCCGCGGCACATAATTGGACTTCCAAATAGCTAACACTACACAAAACGCAGTGTGAAAATAAAACTTACTATCACGTATCAACAAATATGCATTAGGGATCGTGACATACGCTGTCTGTATGTACAGCATGTACAGTATGCACGAGGCAGCAGGTGGCTGTTTGCCCCTGTTGGCGAAGAGGTGATCGTTAAAAGCAAAAATGAGCGGAATTCAACATTAATTAAAGCTAACGATAAACTAATGTACATAACAACTCTGACAACATAAATCAAACAAAGTTTTCCATTGCAGCAATAAAATATTATGGTGAGCGTCAGATTGCAGACAGCTATGATATGCATGTGTATGAGGACTCCAATACAAATGCGGGTTCAGTGTGTGTGTGTGTGTGTGTGTGTGTGTGTGTGTGCGCGCACATGTCTGAGGCTCGGGCCGGTCCCCGTGCAGGCTCTGCTCATTCTCCTCAACTGCAGTCTTTCCAGGAGCTTGTCATCAGTGCTTAGTCCCACCACCGCTGACCGTCTGCCCTGCGTCTAATGGGGGCATCCTAAAACAAGAGGCGGGATGACTGACACGGCAACACAGACTCACTCTCACATACTGTCTGACATGGGAAATATGGCAGGGAACGCAGTCCTCATCAACCCACCTCAGTGTGGTGATTTTCATGTGTTGCACAAGCTGCAAGTACAGACTGGAAATAGAGCTCAGTCAGCACACTTTCACATAAATCATATCAGTACACTGTGGCGAGGCCGAATTAAGTAATAATGACAAGCTAACAATCAGCGTTTATGTTTCAAATTATTCTTTCCATCATCTGGACATAGTTTACACAGGTCTGTCTGACAAATATCTCACCAGCTTCTGTGTTGACTCATTTCATCAACCCTCGGCCCACGTTTTTCCTGTCAGTCGAATCAGATATCACAGTTTCATTTTTAAAAAAATGAACAACTGTACAACACAGACAGTGTTGTACAGTCTCAAACTACCCCACATGACAAAAATATAACTGTTTCATTTAAAAATAAATACTTAAATATATGAGTTGTTTTTCAGGCAAAACTGTACGAGAAGACAGATAACACTCTCACATCTGATGCTTTCAAAGACAGCAGAAGCTGGGAGCCACTTTAACCCAGCACACAAACTGGAAGGTGTTTCCACCCTTTACTCAATTAAAGAGGAATAATTTAGCTGACTTGTGTGTTAGAAAACCCAGTTTGATTGGTCCAGCGTGAAAACTGGAACCAGCATGATTCTTTCTAACAGTAAAAAAATACCTGCCACCTCCAAAGGCCTGCAGACACACCTACCCTTCCCTCTGTGCTCAACGAACATGGTGTCCTATCCTGCAGCTTCCAGTTAGAGCATCAGGTGTCCCAGAGCAGATCTTCCTGTTCGTCCCATCACACAGAAGCAGGCTGCAGTTCAACCACAGGTTCAAAAGGTGGTCCCAAATGAAAAACAACAAATTGTATTAATGTCGAATGTTTTACACATTAAGAAAATAAATATAGAAGGATTTTTTTTAATTAATTTACTTTTTGATAAAGGATTTTGAGAAAAAAACAACAGTAATAATTAAAATGATCCTAAATTAAACTCAAAAGATCTGAGATTGACGTCAAAATAGTACTTTTGACTTTTTGTGTGAAATTTCAACTTTACTCTCAGGTCACTGAACAATAAAAAAAAAAAAAATGGCCCTAATAAACCTTCGCACAAGGTGCCTCACAAAACGAAACTGGAGATGACTTAAAATGTAAAACTGGACTCTGAATGTGAGTAGTTGGATCCTGCTGGTGGCGCTGTCACTTGGTGTTCGCTCTCTCTGTGGTAGAGTATCACTTCCTGTTCCTGCTCAAACACAGTGGTGTTTTTGAGTAGCTTATCTGCTTAGCAATTTATTTAAAAAAACTTTTAGATACTCCTTTTTATAGTTAATCTTCACGTGCTTCATCCGAAGCACACTTTCTTTGTAGTCACTACTTCATTTATAGCCAAAGTTTTCACTCACTGTGTCTGTACTGTTTTGCTAGCTTAGCTTAGCTCGTAGCCAACTTGCTAGCAGCATGGCCTCTTCACCTGTCCCTCCTGCACTTTCCTGCTCTCTGTGTCAGATGTTTAGTTACTCCTCGGCCTCCTTTAGCAGTAATGGTACTTGTAACAAATGTAGCATATTTGCAGCTCTGGAGGCCAGGATTACTGAATTGGAGACTCGGCTTCGCACCCTTCATTCACCCGTAGCTAGCCAGGCCCCTGTAGCTGGTGCAGCCGAAAATAGTGTAGGCCCC
>VVHJ01036159.1:0-12885 GCA_015107715.1 Tylochromis polylepis | reverse complement strand
TTTACCTTTTAAAAAGGATAGTTATCGAATTCAGTGCTGAAGTAATGCCAGACCAAAGATCAAAGCCTTTGGTGTCATTAAGGAATAACCCTATGTATTTTCCAAAGGGAAACAAGAATGTTGTAAGGCTTGGGAGAAAAGGCTCAGTACTATATAATAAAAAAAAACCCAACCCAAATTTAAAAAACGGCACATTTTTGTTTCTCGGTTATATAACATAATAGTTTCAAACTTTAAACCAACCACAGTGCAACAATTTTTGGTCATGCTATCTTTGATCAAGACAGCTGAACCGGTATTGACGCTTATGATTATTCATGACATCCTATTGAGGTCTTACACTGTTTTGAATCACTTCTGATCACTCGGCTGACTACTGCCTTCAGCTTGCACAATGAACACACCAGAAAATGTAGCATAAATCAGCTTAGAATAACTGCATGGTGTGGTTGTAGCAATGAGAACTGGATTTAGAATTAACTTTCAGAGGAAATAATAGAGACTGCATCTGCCTCTTTTGTGTATCAGCAGTGTGTATGTGTGTGTGTTCGTGGGGAAGAGGAAATAGACACAAGTAGCATAAAGCGATAAAGAGCAGCTTAAACTAAGAGATAGGGCAACTATAGTGGACCAAGAAAAAAGGGTTTTGTACTGCAGGGGAATTGGTGTGGAGCAAAATGATTTGATAAGAAAGATGACAGAATGAGGATAGCGAAACATGAAGCAGATACAGTGCAACAACATCAAGTCATTGAGAAGAATCGTCTTATTTTCTTTTAGTTTTCTCACTGTTAAGTATGGGTGTGTGTGTCTGTAAAGATTGGAAGCCTGATTGGATGCGGGAAAATTGCATAAAAATAAGACTTCAGGACTGCCCTCACATTTGAATCTCTTTTCCCACTTAGATTCAGCCTGCACGGTGAGGCCCCTGTGAATGGCGTAAAATACTTTCATTTATTTCCCTCTTCCTGTCTGTCCCACTTATGGCTAAAGATTAATGGGTTGTTACATAGTGTTACTTTTGTGTGAGAGCCTATATGCTACATAGAAGATTATAGGGAATGTGTATAAATAGCAGATTTATGATAAAGTATGGGAGGATGATGGTTATTTTATGTGCCCCTTCCAGTCCTTTAACATTTGTGGGAGTGTGAATGCCAAATATAACAAAATCTTCAATTTCGAGCAGAACCCATAGATGAGATGCAAAACACATTACTTCACAGTAAAAAGAAAACAAAGAATGTACTGTTGTGTTTTCCTCATCCAGAAGAGGGCAACGAGGTTATACATGCTGTAGTTTTTGATGTTTGGTAAACAGAAAAGATACATTTTGTGTGGCAGAGATATTGATCAGTTTTTGTAGTGCGTCTTTGTAGATGCTGTCAAATTCATAGCATGCATTACACGAGTGTGTGAGGAAGTATGCGCTCTAGAGAGAACTATTCACAATTCTGTCTTTTACCTTTGTCCTTGAGTGTGCAGCAACATAGAAAATACAATTTAGGGGATCTTTCTTAAACCAGGAATGCAAAACTGGATATTTACTGTATAAACAAAATGACCTACTCCACCTCATGTTTACTACAATCTAATCATGCATCCAAACATAATTAGTTGGGATTAGAGGAAGCCCTTTTCTCATTATCTCCTGTGAGTGTCTCAGGTTCAGAGAGGTTTTAATTGTGCTTCACCGGCAGGACCATGATGCCCTTCATAAGCATTTGATCTTCAAAGAGTCCCCCTCATGTCACACTATGAAGAGCTCTCCAGCTTCACTTAGCTTTCTGTATTGGGGCTTAGTTATACACATCCATGTATCAAGTTGTGCTAGCTTCAAGGTTACACAAGATCATTATGTTCAGAAACCGTACTGTATACAATACTTGTGGGTACCGAAACAGAGCACAGCAGTCAACCAAATTGTACTGAACTGTACTGTGTGGGTGGGTGGGTATTGGTTCAAAAACACTGTGTAGAAAGCATTGTTCTGTGGGCCAAACATCCTCACCACCAGGAGACCACCAGGAAAATGTTTATCAAGTCTGAGGTATCCTCCAGTAGAAGCTCAGACAAGCATTAAACAGCATCAGAACAAAAACTCTTAGACAAATATCTGACAAAATGGTATTAGATAAACCAAGCAGAGATAAAACAGCATCAGGACAACTGGCCTCAGACCAAACAGCCTCAGGCAGAACCCAGTGAATGTCCCAGCTTCCCCTCCTAAGTGGAGCAACACTTTCGCTTTCTGATTTGGAATTCTGCCGTTAAAAACACGTTATAGCATAGTAATAACAGTTTTGTTTTCTTTTGTAAATGTCACGTGTGATCGAATATGTAGATTTTAAATAACTGTTAGTGACAGTTATTGGCTCTGTATCTTCCACTCACTAAGTTAGCCTACAAATTTTACTCAGTCTTTTAGTCATTGGTCATAATTTTAAGAATTCCAAAGCCACGTTATCTGTGGATGAGATAGTCTATGTTCAACACAATAAAACACACACACCAAATAGAACAGAGATGGTTTAGCAGAGGCATCTACTTAGAGGTATTTACTGACCATCAGCAGCTAACTTGTTGTTAAATCCACTAACTATTTCCCACATAACACATCCTCCAACACTAACCAAAACTAGGCGACTCCCACATCGCACACATACATCAAGGGCACATGTCTCATCGCTACACTAACAAAGTGACTGAACTGGAATCCTAGCAGGCAAAATATAGAATTAATAATATAGAATAAATATTGAATAAATACACGATGATGAGGACTCTGCTGACCTGACACTATTTTTCCAATGCTGTTTTTTCAGAGGATACTTAGCCTGATGTTCAGTAGTACAGTATTTTACAGTTTCACACAGAATTTTATCCTGTGGCCAGAAGGATTCTGACACGAAGATTAATGCTGTTTTACAGTAGGTCATCTACAATTAATGTTGGTGGATGGTCTATAATATCTGCACTTAGCATTTCTGTGTTTAGTTTGTGCACAGTCATAATTACTGAAGGAAGATTTTTTTCTCTTTTATATCTGTTATTTGATTCTTTTCTATCCACTCCAGTATGCTGGCATCTTTCTCACAGTCTGTTTGTTTGTTTGTTTGTTTTTTAAATCTCCATTTTGCTGGGCATTCCCAGTCACTTAATAACATACAAGCATGAGTGACAGCTTAATTGTGAACACGAGAATGACCTGTGCAAGGAAATTTCAGTGCCGGACCTCCCGGTTCTCATGTGGAGTGGTGTGACATCTCTCCCGTGAAAAGAGACTTTGTCTTTGCATTATTGCGGCTTTGCAGTACAATCCACATGCATACACAAGTGAGTGGTGAGCAAAGTTCAGGTCCAGGATATTTCTATAATCATAATTAAACAGAAGAATCCTACTCATAGTTCAGGGTGTCATTTTTCCTTTTTTATGCTTAGCAGTCTGCTGCATTGTATAACATTGTGTAAGAGATGGCTTTAACCTTGGGTGGTTAAAAAGACTGCATTTTGCTCTCCTCTCTCCTTTATCACTTTCCATCGCCATGGGTTCTACAAGGATGGTGCTGAACTGAATAAATCATTTTGCATATCCATCCTCAGTGAACTGTATAGTGTTGACATAAAAAAAAGAAAAAAAAGATCTTGGAATATTACACTGCTCTCGCGTGTGGCGCACCAAGAAAATTGCCTAAGGTGGAGATAGAATCGTTAGAAAGAAGCAAACAATTTGCTTGGACAGGGCTCTGCAGAATTCATGATTTCAGGGAAGAATCGTGCATAATGTTGAAATATATTACTGACCGGCTTACATTGTCATATTAGGTGGAGGTACAATGTCAAGCACATATTTGCTATAAGCATTTTAACCTCCAAGTTAAGGGGCAATATTTTAAAACTGGTTTACAAACACGCGCGCAAGCGCACACACACACACGCTTTGGCTCTACACGATCCTAAACTGGCCCTAGGTGTGAATGTGAGATCGAATGGTTAGCCCTACACCACACTGGCGACCTGTCCAAGGTGTACCCCAGCGCTTGTCCTTTGACAACTGGGCTCCAGCTGGCTCCAACCCCCCTACAGCTGAACTGGATGAAGCAGAAGAAAATGGATGGATATATTGTCTATGTAGTATATCCAAATATATACTTTATACTGTAACTTGTGTGTCTGCTGATTTATTAGTGAGTTGTCAGTGACTCATTTAAGTCATTCAAGCAGACCCCAAGCCAGACTCTCTGGGCACTCTCACACGATGGGAATCTAATACATCTCTTCTGGAAACACTGTAAACCAGTAAAGAAAAATATTGCAGATTTACCAGGAAAACTTTAAAGAGATTAGATAGTAAGCATCTGCTGTTGACCATTAGGCTAATGGATTCAATGAGTGAAAATAATGGACAGCGGATCGAGTTGATTTCTTTCATACAAGCATTACTGTCTTAAAAGATCACAGCTATATACACTGCTAGCTTCTTGGGACTAGTTGGCCAAATCCTGTTTCACAAAATAAGTGGCCTTTTTGTTTCCAGTACATCTGTGCGTTATGCAATTAAGAACAGGCCTAAAAAGCAGTGCAAAACAACACAGAGCCAGACTCTAAACGACCCTCAACTATATTTTTATATTGGTGTGTGCTATATGAATGGATATTGTAAAGATGACAGATGGTTAAAGAGAGATTAAAAAAACACATTTGGTTGCAAGTGATCCAAAAAGCAACTGGTGGTATTCACCTACTTTGTAGAGCAACAGGACAAATGGTTGTACCCAAACAGTTAGATCTGCTACTACTTTATAGACTCCTCTCATTTTCATTTGAATTCACTCGGTTTTAGTCATTCGGACTGGACAACACACTGACCACAGAGCAGAATATTGATCACAATTGCAACCGTCAGCAGTGTGTTTATTTTTTGGGACAATGGGAATAGTTTGATATCAATACATCTGATGCCACGGTGGACCAGTAAATTATACTTATATGAGCCAGAACAGTTTTCTTGTGTACAGCCATCTATTGGCTCAATAGGAAATAACAGATTTCTGAGGAAAAAGATGTTTTTCTTACATGAACAAAATGTTTGTTCTGAAATGATAATTGGAAAATGAACAAGTTGAGCTTTACCTTTAGTCATTGGATTGCATTGAATTATATGGATTCTAGTGCTTTGAGTGCTCTTTAACCCACATTATTTATTGATCACTACAAAGTAGCTTGTCATCTCTCAGTGCACTGCCATTCATTACAACCCATGCTGGGTTCTATATGTTGCATATATGAATACAATTAATACTTAAATTTGAATGCTCTATTTTTGTGAAATAGGAAATAGCTGACCACAGATTCTACAGTTTATCTGAGTTAGTATTTGCTCATCCAGTGTCTAATTAAAACAGGAAGCACTTCCCTTGCGACTTGTGCGCTTGAAAAACAACCCAGGAGTAGCTGGTTTCTGGGAGCCACAATAATGCATCACCAAATGTTTGTAAGCCAATACTTCCATTAATTCTCACAGCAACATTAACATCTCCCTTGCTGACTTAGGCAGAAATGTGTTAGTCTGTGCCACGATGAATTCTCAGTGACTCCATGTATCTTTTTCTCACCATTCACTGTGATCGGCTAGGCGTATATTTACATATTAAGTGCTTGTGATTATGTGAGTAATGTGAACTTTAGAGTTTGCACCCTAGAGAGTAGCCTGATCCTGACAATGACAAAAAGGACCACAGAAATAACAGGGATAGCATGAGGTAGAGCTGGTCTTGACTTACAATAAGTGAAATGACAATACTTTAGTGATACCTTGGGGGCTGGGGTTACAAACATGGAGAGGGTGTTATGCAAAGGCAATAGAGCATAGCCCTGTATTACAGGTCGGATTAGATAAGTGTTGCGCTTCAGTTTGACTGGCAGATTCAATTTGTTCAGCTGTAATGCAGACGAGACCTGTCACCAGAAAAAGGGTGTAGAGCAGGTGAGTAGTGACTGCATTTGGAGCAACACTGGGGTAACACCTATTTTGCATTACTGTGCTACTAGTCATAGACAGCTTAAAGGCCACAAAACCATAAATAAAGACAGCAATTTCACTGATCAGAAATACTGACATTTCCTGGGGTTTTATACTCTAATACTTTAAAATGTGGAGCTCACTAGTCAGTAGCATGACGCCAGTTAACATGCTGACATTTGAAAAGCTGAATTTAAAGCCATTGCTCAGGAGGGAAATGTTAATGTTGGAAAAATCAGCATGTGGTCTGATTTCAGACACTATTCTTGTGTTGCGTGTGCTCTCTGATTTTGCAGTCCCTCAGTGAAATGCAGTGGAACAGCTTTACTACAGTATATATTTAAATTGCATTTTCACACAGTGTATTCGCAAACAATTGTGGTGGTTCATTTATGTCATTGCCAAAAAAGTTTTTTCTTTTTGTTTGCCAAATTAACAGCTTTGCTCACAGGATGATGATAGGTCACAATAGTGTATTTTGTCTGACTGCAAGTGAATGCAATGCTCTGATTTTTTTATACAGATGGGTGTGTTAGTGTGTACAGATTTGCTCTTTATTGGATGATTTATATTTATTACTCCACAAAAACAATCAGCTTCTGCTTTGTGAGCTTTGCAATGAGTGCAACAGGCTTTTTGTTATTGTACCAGAGAACATCAGCATAAAACTGAGCATTTCTCAAATTTCCCTGTAATGTCAGTGTGTTCCTTTGCAGTTTCTATAGCTCAGCATGCAGCACCAGACTGAAATATGGGCTCCCATTCACAGTGAATAAGAGCTGTCCTAGATATTGTGTACGTATGTCCCAAAGTGTCTTACAATGTGTTCTGCTATGAGACACCATTGGAACATTGCATAAAAAGGGCCTTTATTTCCTTTCCCGAAGCAGCAAACACAGTGCACAAAAGACACTTTATGGCTGTTTTCAATAACTTAACTACCACTCCCTCCATTTACTTCACAGTACCTGTAGCTACATGCCAATATTGTTACTTCTCACATGTACATGTTACTTTCTCCTCTGATCGCTACTCTGTGGGTATTGAGGGATCTCTCACTACCTACAGTGAAGCCCCATTTCACACACAGGTTACCAACAAGGCCACCTTCCTAAGAATGAAAGCTCAGACCTTTATTAACATAAATCTTATGATTTGATACTTTGTAAAAATGCTTCCGTGAACAAAGAGTGCAAACATAATTTTGATGGCTTACTATTTCTAAGCACTTTTATCTTAGAACTACAGCATCTGCAGCACAGTCTAGTTTCTGTAGGAGCTCTCTGCAGTGTAAATAATTATCTATTCTAGAGCATTACAGTAGAAACGTAAACAACCACACACTAAAATGCATCACATTACTTCAGGCTTCGCCCCAGGTGGTGTCCAATCATTTAAAAGAATTGAGAAAAAAAAAAAGACCTGGTAACCAAACAGATCATTATGGACAGATGCAGGGTAAAAGGTCTGTGGGAGCTCAGGGCATGGCCTGTGGCAAAGACTGGATATAATTGTTTCACCCTGAATTGAGATATCTGAACTCTGACATACCTGGGTATATGAGAGGAACACTGTAGAGTAGGGTGAAAGAAAACAGCAGGAAAGAGGAGAGGGAACAAATTAAGGACTGGCACAACAGTGTTTAGTGCAGTGAACTCTAAAAAGACAACTAATGGCAAATAATCAGGCTACATTACAAAGCAGTCTTTAAAAGACATGATTGAAATGTACAGAGGAAATAACAAAAATGAAGCAAGACATAGGTTAAATGTATTGGTGAAAATAAAAGGAAGTATGAGAAATAAAAGAAGTAATTATCTAATTTTGATTACTTAGTTACTTTGAGGTGTTTAGGAGTCAGAGTAAATTTGGATTTGGAACAGTCATTAGCTATTTGAAGTAAATGTGGGTCAGAGAATAACAACAACCAAGGGATGAGCATACAGAATCTCCATAGGCATGCATTATACAGCCATCTGTATCTGTACATCAATCTAGTAGAATGACATACAGGGCGTCTGCGAAGGAGACATTTAATGCCTTGTCAAAACATTACCCCTGTGACTGTTCTCCCTAACTTTGACAGACTACCTTGTCAAGGCATGGAGCGTTTTATGTCTCCCATCTGCCTCGTCCTGCTGACAGGCGGCTGAGTCAGACGGTCTGGCCTGAGAATGGATGCATAGCACCATACTCAAACACACACACTCCCTGGCCCATTTATCTTTTATTTGTTCGCTTACGCAATGTGCAGCTGATGTGATATATGACTTTTGTGTGTTATCAATCTGTTTATCGCCAGATTCTGCTATGAAACTATGATGATGGGGCTATAGTCATAGTCTTAATCGATTCAAAGCTTCATGAGGTATGACAAATTTGTCTGAGACAAAGAGAACTATGGAACTTTAAAAAAAAAATCCTGCTCATCTCAAAACACATGTAAGAGAAATCATTATCTCTACATAAAGGACTGCTTCACAGTTCTCCAGTGTTACTTCATATACAGTAACACTCTAAAACTTGACATAACAGTACTGTTTAGAATGCGATATGTGAATTGAAAGCATCGATGGTAGGTTAACGTAATACTTCCTGTGCATATTGGGTTTGAAGAGAAAAAAAGCGCAATAACGTTTTGTTTTTGGCAGCAGCAAAGTTCAAGTCATCACTTTAAATGAATATAACAGTAAACTATATTAATTTATTAGTGCTGAAGGCCAGGCCGCTCTTCTGTGGAGCCAGTTCCCAATATGGATTTGGGAGACAGACACCCTCTCTACTTTTAAGATTAGGCTTAAAACTTTCCTTTTGAGAAAGCATTTAGTTAGGCCTGGATCAGGTGACCCCGAATCCTCTGTTAGTTAGACCTAGACCTATTGCAGCCTAAGTGTTTCTTCTTCACTCACTTAATCATTAGTGTTTATTCATCTCTGGCTCTCTTCCACAGGGTGTCTTTGTCCTCTTTTCCTCCCATTACCACCAAGCAGTTGCAGCAGGTGGCTGCCTCTCCCTGAGCATGGTTCTGCCGGAGGTTTCTACCTATTAAAAGGGAGTTTTTCCTTCCCACTGTCACCACATTGTTTGCTCATAAGGAATTGTATGATTGTTGGGGTTTTCTCTGTTTTCTCTGTATTATTGTAGGGTCTTTACGTTACAGTATAAAGTGCCTTGAGACAACTGTTGTTGTGATTTGGTGCTATATAAATAAAATTGAATTGAATGAATTATATTATATTTATATGCCCCATTAATAGTAAAGCTTCTGAGATTAGCCAGCCAGTCAATATCTTTTTGATCCTACAATGAAATTTTCAATCTGGTCACTTCTTGTTTTACTTCTAGCATAGATGTTCAAGAAGTAAGTTACAGTCCGAAGGTTTTGGCTCAAGCCCAAAGCTTTGCTGAAGCTGAAATATTTTTGACTAGCAAAACCATTATTTTTTCATCTAATTGAATGTTTTTCAGTATTTGTTTAGATCAACCACATCCAAAGACTGCTACTGCATCATCACTTCATGTGTGGAAACAGCTGAAAAAATTATAGACAAAATCTAAAGCCTTGATTTAGTAAGAAAAAAAGTTTGACAAAAGCAAACGCTCTGAGTAAGCCGGCGTGTCTGTGCTTTTTTTAAGGCTCTGCCCAGTGTAGAGTATAAATTTTCCAGAGCACTCAAAGAATGTCTTGCTTTAAGTTGGGTTTGGATAGAAAAAGTTGAACCTACTCATCAGCTGGAGTAGAAAAAGTACTATCAGAAGGATAAACAACAACAAATCATTCACTGTTTCCAAACTAAAGTCTGGATATTCCCATCAATCATTGGAATTGATCTCAGACAAAGTAAATCATAATTAGGAAATGCGGCTGTATATACATATATGTTTCTACTCACAATAATTTCCAAAAAATGTAAATAATTATTGAAGTAATCTGCTATCTTTATGCAATTTATGTAATGCAACAGACATTTGGAAAATTGAGTATAAATTAGCATTTTGAGTCACATGTTGCTATTTTTAACTTTTTTTTTTTTCATGGCTTGATGAAAGTGCACACAACTGCTGCTTCTGCAGGCAAACAAACATGTTTCAAGCAATTAATTAACAGTCTTCTGTTTTGATATGACTGTGTTGTCAGTTTTTCCCCTGAACTTTGTTGACGCTTGTAGGTTTCGTGTTTTGGTTAAAGTAATGCAACATGGCAGGTCTCATTTGAAGGGTAACAATATCAAACAGAGAGAGGAAAGAAAAGCATATAAATAAACACAAGCAGCTAAAACCTACATATTACGAGTGATCAGTATAATTTAATATTTGTTTTTACAGAGAGACTGAACACATTCCCAGCCCAAATATTAATTAATTGAACTTGCTTTGTTCATGTAAACAATGACAACTTATGTACACAGAAATCAGGATTGGGAGCTGCAACTACTATTTCCAGTAAAATCTTTTATTTATGGTGCTCGTAACTTCCCTATCCAAGTGACTTTTATCGCTTGGATGGTGAAGTGACCATGGTCTGTTAACTTCTCATCATTTATCATAATATAAGCAACAGAGATGGGTACCATTTCATATTAGAGCTTAAAAATAAAATGGTAATAGTGGGCTAATACCAGGGAAGTAAAGAGGTAATAATAATAATGTCATCATGTAATTAGCAAGATAATGACTGAAGTAATAGCTTGGTATCGTCCTTGTTTTCAGATAAGTACCATTAATCTGAAATTTGCTTATCAGGGTACTAGCAAGGGATAATAATTAGAGCCTGATCAAAACACCACTTTTAAGACCAGTATTGGTATTTGGTAATTTAAAAATCCAATATGTCACCCAATATTTTTTTCCTTCTAGAGAAACGAAACATGAACAGATCTTCAAAACATTTGTTGAGTGTAATTATTAACAAATCCTTACTAAGATAACATGACAGTGCGATTTTAGAATAATTTTATTGTTCTTTTGTCACAACAAGTCATATGTCATCCGGGGAAGGGTGACATATGATTGGAGTTTGCTTGGTTTGCATGTGTTGCTGTGTTTTGTTGTTCTTTTTTTTCTTTTTCCATATTTTTTGGCGTTGTCGACGTTGGATACGGGTCTAAGAGCAGTTGGTGGTAGCCAGGGGAGTAGTAAATATGATGATGCCTGTGTATCCCGGTGCCCCATGGCTGCCGAAATTTAAAGGGCCTGACCAGGATGTGCAATATCAGGACTGGAAGGAGCAGATGCAGAGGCTACTGGGATCGCAGGATTTACCTAAAGCGAGGAAGGTTGCTATTGTGTTGGGATCGCTAGCAGGTGAGGCTAAACGTCAGGTTAGTGTCCTCGAAAATAGTGAAAGGGATCAAGTACGAAAAATCTTTTCTTTCTTAGATTCCTTATATGGTGATCGCATACCCACCCCAGTTTTGAGGTCACAATTTTTTAGTTGTACTCAGAAACCGGGCGAAACAGTACCCTCATTTATTTTGCGATTGAGGGAATTATACCGTGGGTTGCGGAGGCACGATCCAGATAATGCCCCCTCTGATGCAGCCCTGCAAGATCAGTTGTTGCTGGGATTGTGGAAAGGCCCTTTAAGTCAGGCCTTGAAGGTCTACGCACGGCGTAACCCAAATGAGGATTTCACTGCCATACGCCAGGAAGCACCGCTGCTGGATTCCGAACATGGACATCCCCAGTCTGAGGGGGATTTATAACCCGCACCCTTATCCTCTTTTTATAGGTCGCTACCAGAAACTGGGAAAGCTACCCTGCATGGATGAGACATATGTGCATGGCCCACAGGACCAGAGCCTGTCCCTCAGTGCAGACGGTGTGGTGGAGGTGGCTCTGGTGGACAGCGGCACCCGCTCGGAGGACAAGGGATTGACCGAGGAGATGAGTAAAGTGACCGAAAGACCTGATCTGTCTGAACTGCAGCAGGGTGAGCTGCATGCTTTACTGCTTAAATGGGAGAAAGTGTTCTCTAAGATGATGAGGATTTTGGGAGGACTGACCTGGTGCACCATTGTATCCCCACAGGTGATGCGGCCCCAATCAGGGAGAGATATCGTCCCTTGTCCCCCGCAACGTATAAGGAAATGAAGACTCTCTTGGCAGGTGTGATCGAAAAGGGAGTTATTCGGGAAAGCTGTAGTCCATGGGCCGCACCTATTGTCCTGGTGAGAAAAAAGATGGCAGATGGAGGTTCTGTGTGGACTACAGGGAACTGAATGCGGTGACACACAAGGATGCTTTCCCTTTGCTGTGGATAGAAGAGACACTGACAAGCCTAACCTGAGCCCAGTGGTTTTCCACTCTTGACTTAGCCAGTGGCTACTGGCAGGTCCAAATGGACCCGCAAGACAGGGAGAAGACTGCTTTTACTACCCCGGAGAGGTTATTTGGGTTCGAGAGGATGCTGTGTGGTCTTTGCAACGCACCCGCTACATTTCAACGGCTGATGCAGCATTGTTTGAGTGGACAGATTGCCAAGTCGTTATTGGTGTACTTGGATGATATTATCATTTACTCACCTGACTTCTGTTTTCAGTTACAGCACCTAGATGAAGTGTTTCAGAGGCTATGAGGTTGAAATTACAGCCGAACAAGTGCAAGCTTCTGCAACAGGAGGTGAAATTTTTGGGGCATTGTAACATAACCGTGGCAGACCTGACGACACGTACATGCTGTTCCACATACTTTATTGCACACGCTTTTCACTGCACACTTTTCACACGGTTGCTGTTCAGTTCAATTCAATTCAATTCAATTTTATTTATACAGCGCCAAATCACAACAATAGTCGCCTCGAGGCGCTTAATATTTGTACAGTAGATCGTACAATAATAGATACAGACTGTGGTGTGTGCCAG
>VVHJ01036158.1:0-12792 GCA_015107715.1 Tylochromis polylepis | reverse complement strand
CCATCACTCTCCGTTTCTGTCCCCGTGACACTTCTCCTCCCATCCACTGATCCACCATCCTTCAGCGAATCGCAGCTGTCTGTGTGTCTGTTCAGGTCATTGAGGTTGAAAGCCGACTGCCGAAGGGACGCTCTTTGTTCTGGTGGCTTCCATCGCCAGGAGCCACTTCCGTCAGTGCTCGGAGGTTTCACTATTGGTTTATTTGATCTGGACTCTGGGTGAGCTTCAACACGCACTATACTCCCAGTTCTCTCCAAACCTCCCCCTAGGAGAGCAAGTAAATATTCAGCAAACTGAACCATCTACAAGCATGTAACTGCAAGCTACAAAAATATGACCAGCAAAATATGTTACTGTAATTAGGCAGAGCTACAAAGTCGCCAGGTGCTTATGTAGTGATTGGATGTGTCAACGTTTCCTTTTGTTACACAGAAATAAGAACCTGTGGATTTATTTCAGGCCCAGCTCCAGTTACGAACACCAGGGCTGGGTGTCGTCACTGATTATAGGGGTGGGGTTAAAAAAATCGATTTTAGTTTGAATAAAGCGACATCGATTCATTAAATCCTGAATAGATTTTTTTTTTTTTTTTAAACCACAAATGCCAGAATCTCAGGTTAAAGCTCCCAAAACTATTTCAACAACCACCAAACAGCTAAAACAGCAAACGAGAGCAGGCTTCCACACAAAGACGGAAACAGAGCGTGGATCGTTCACCCGACGCCACGTACGCGGACAAGCCGTCGGGGCTGAAAGCTCAGCTCACAGATTCTGATGCTGCAGGTTTCATCACTCCAACCAAAATTCAGTGAACCAGCAGCAACAGAAGATCCAAACTACGCTTCACGTCTGATAAACATCGTCATGAATTCCCTCTGACTTTGGCTGTTTTGCTTCCACCAGGACAAAATCTCACTTCCTGTACAGCTCTCTCTCTCTCAGTGTACTCAGAGACCAGTTTACCATCACAAAGCTCTGTTTTCTGCATTATTCACTGATTACTACGCACCAGTCTACCGCTGTGTACAGCGCTGTGGGCCACTGGTTTGTTTTTTTTTAAAGACAAGACGAATTGAATCAGTCATAGAAATCAGTGACGATACCCAGGCCTATAACAGATTCAATTCTGATTCACAAGGTCCTGATTCGATTCGATTCGATTTTGACTCAGTCAGTCAGAAATATTCTCATTTATTAGCTTCAGGATCTGTGAGATGACGTCTTTGTGCGGACTCCATTTACCTGCTCTTTAATCGTCCGGCAGTTGTTGAAATAGTTTTGGGAGCTTTAAGCTGAGATTCTGGCGTTTCTGGTAAAGTACGTTTAGATATAAAAATCGATTCAGGATTTAATGAATCAATGTCGCTTTATTCAAACTAAAATCGATTTTTTTAAACCCCGCCCTAACTAACAAAGTGAGTCACAAACCAGCAGTCATAGATTCAGATCTAAATGTTCAGTCATGCCATTACAAAATTAGGGTCGGAGCCAGGCTACTAGACGAAGTTTGAGTCTGCTTATCTAGATCACACTGTACTTAATTCTGTATTATTCTTTTGCAGCTTGTTTATTTTGTTTTAGTTTACCTGTAAATCCTGTGAGTATTTAAATATCACCTTCTCTTCCTTTTCTTTTTTAACCTCTTAACATCCACATCTGCAGCCCATCTAGAATTAGGGTTATGATTTGGTTTATCACCACTCTAAAACATGTCCTGTTTTAAAGGGGTTTTTTTCTTCAAAAAAAACCTCAAATCCCAAAATGCATTGTGGGATTTCATTTGGAAGACTTTAAGAGAGAAACACTTGAAATTGCCTCATTGTTAAATGTTCCTACACAAATGCGTCTTCTTTTCTTTAGTACTGAGAATAACAGCTGTTATCCTGAAACCTTTAAGATGATACGAGTGGAGCTACGGTGCTCATACTGCTGCTTTTGTTTTCTCTCCTGCGGAGAGGATAAATGATGAAAGTCATTTATTTTGCTCTGTTCATTTCTTCCACTATATCTCATTGCAGTAAAATCCAGGGTTGTAAAGCAATCTATATAATTGGTCTGGTGAAAGGGAGTGTTCACAGCACAATGAAGAGTGCAGGGCTGCTAACACAATTTGCTGCAATCACATTCAAGTAGGAATGATGTGCAAACTGTAAATAAAAGTAGAATGAACAGTAAACAGTACAAATGACAACATATTTGAATAAATAAATATAGATGTACTATGATATACTGTGACTGAATTTGATGCTTTAAACAAGCAGTAGATGAACTCATCATCGTCATTTACAGTCATGAAAACTTGTGAAAAATCATCGTCACAGAGACACCAGTGCCGTCTCTGGGCCTGAGCACTTTTTAAAATGGAAAACTGCCCGGTGGTCTGAGAAATCAAGATGTGAAATTCTTTCTAGAGAATCATGAACGCGGACACCTTTGAACTAGGAGTCTGGCTTGTTAACGACACACAGTTGAAAGGCCAGCAGCTGTGATGGTGGGCGCAGTAAAAAGAGGTTTTTAATCTCAATGGGATCTTCCTGGTTAAATAAAGGTTAATAAAATAATAAAACGTAACACGTACATCTGTGGCATATCTTAGTGTCTGGATAACGTATGTGGCCGTCCAGACAACATAACGTTCTCAGGGAAGATCTTTCTTATTTGGGCAACAACAATGCCAGACCACATTCTGCATGTATACACAGACTGGTTCAAGATAACCGTCAACCATCGACAACTACTTTCTGCTGTCAAAACCACAGCACAGTGTGCTGTGGTTTTGACAGCACAGGGACCTGTCCCAAACAAGGAGGCTAAAGGAAGAGTGATAAGAAATATAACCCGGGGTTTCTAAACCTGTTGCTGGGCTCAGTTCACATTTAAAAATCCTCAGTTTTACACTGTCATGTGTTGTCTTGTACTGTTTCCAATTAAAAGTAGGCTCTGAATGATTTATGAGTCATTCTTTTTCACTGATAAGCAGTCGGCTGAGTCTGCGCTATCAGAAGTACAGACCTCCTCCTCCCACTGCTCCAGTGGTGGAAGCGGGTGGTGATGGATCCTGGTCTGTCAGGGCTCGGTACCGAATGGATCCAGTGCAGCTGACAGTGCTGCCGCCGTCCTCTGACCGAGGAGAGTGAAGCAGACCCTGTTGTTTAGATAAGGCTATTACCTGGAAAATAAGAGACAGGCAGTACAATGTGAACTATTCCAAAGACAGCTAACCTGTTTTGGTCTAAGAAGTACTACTGTGACAGTTTGTCAACAGGCTCTAACCTCAGCTGTCCACAGATCAGTTACAAATGACTATAATAAAGCACTGTTATAGTGAATTTGGTTTTTCCAACACAGTGATTTAAACCAATGAGGAATCTATGTGAAGCTTTTTGTTTTGGGAAAACAATAATCACGATTAACATTTAATACCTCAACATAAAAAGTGCCAGTTATCTGTTGTTTGTGCTTTTAATCAGATGTGTGTATAAAACAACTCAAGACTGTATAAAATTGAAGGTTTAAAGATTATTGGGAAACAAAGAACTACATTACCCCAGAGTAACTGTGTTCTAAGCCCACGTTTGGTTAGAGTATGACGACTAGTGTTTATGATGTAATTCTCTTTAGAGCTTTTTTTCCTTTGTTGTAGTTATCATTCATTAAAATGTAGCACAAATGTTATTTAGCTTAAGCTTACTGCATGCGCCCATACAACACTGTTATGTGACTATCTGGAGGTACTGGGAGGTATTTTATAAACATGAGTAACTCTCTAGTCTGACAGAAGAAGACGTGATGTAACAGGATTTATAATATACAAAGCATTAAAGGAAGCAACATTAATCCTCCTTTCTAGTCTCAGTGGTTCAATGGAATTAGGTTTGATTTGTACAGCGCCAAATCACTTCACAGCAAATCAGTTTAGGTTAACAACTAACGACTGTTCACAGGAAATGGTTGGTGGGCAAAAAAACTGCTGAGAGCTGACACGGAGTTTACATTTCTGGCAGCTTTCTCCAAGCCTGCTTGGCAGTTGCGTCACTTTAGTCCCTACGACTGAGGGAGGCTTTCATACACTCATTAAAGTGCTGCAGTCTAGACAAACGTGAAGCACAGAGAGCTACCACAGCTCCCGAGGTTACAGCTTTTTCTAAAGTTACTAACTTCACTTTATTCTGTGGTGTAAATAGATCAGTATTGGTATAATTATAAACTCAAAACTTTGCCTTATGTAACAATGTTATGATAAATTACATCTCTTACATGTGCGTGCAGCAATCTGCAATATCAGTCAAGAGCTTACAGTATAGAGAAAAACATTAGTCCCCTTGGAGCAAGCACACGGTGAGAAGGTGACCAACTCTGTCCTCACTACAAAAAAGCTCTGTGTGCCTCCTCCTGTGCCTACACCAGACAGAGTGCTCCGACTAGCTGACATGGATAAAATGAGTGTCTAAATAATGCAGGACTAGGGGCTGGTCCAGGGAACCCCTTACATCATTTGCAGAAGATTGTATCCTGTAATAGACAAACTTTCTCCTGTCACTGTTCCCTTTGTGGTCTCAGGAGGAAGCGCACATTCTGTCCTGCCAGGCAAACATCAAGGAACAACCATCAGTCCATCATCTGAAGCTCAGCCTGGACAAACTTATATTACAAGGAAAAGGATGGCATTAAGAGTTGTCAGTCAACAGTAACAATACTGCTGTTCAAATGTGTACGTGTCCCTGTGGTTCCTGTCTTCAGAAGGATTTTGCCCATCTTCACTAGTAAGGCATCTCTGGTGCTTGTGATCTCCTGGCTGGACTAATGCAGCTCGACCCCTGTAGGTCGATCTGCAGGTTGCTTAGATTGCTGCTGGTGCTCTTCCCCCTTCACTTCACTGGCTTCCTCGCATGCTTTGGGTCACAATCCCAAGCTTTGGATAAAAGCATCTCCTACATTAACGTGCTGATACGTGACTGACATTTAAAGAAATCAAGAAGTTACACACCTGCATAAGACGTGGTTGTCCTCCAGCACTGAGAGGCCTGCAAGGGATGGTGGTCTTCTCCGTCACTCTCAGCCATTTTTCTCTCACTGACTCACCCCCGTCCATAATGCTGTCCTCTGATTCACTCTCCTGATCCTTGCTGGTGGGATTTTCCTCCTCGGGTATATGAACTAGCTGAGAGGATCCAGGTCGGGATTGGATAGATACTCTGGCCCCACCAGTCACTGCAGTGCTCCCATTATGAGACAGATGATTATGATTGGCCATAGGAACAGAGCTAGCCGCTAGTTTCATGTATTGAACTGGGATGTGCGCCCCAGCGCGTAGCTCAGCTTCCTGGCCCGTGGCTATAGGCAGGTGGGTTCCACCACGGAGTTCAACCTCCAGACCCATGGCAGACGGTTCAGAGGAGCAATGCAGCTCCATGTTCCTCTGAGGAGATGAAGAGGAGGCTGGCCTTATACCATCCATCACCTGCAGAGATAGCTTCCTGTTGTCGTTCTTATTCTTCCATTGGCTGAGCAGCTGTTTGGACCGGGTTGAGTCCATCGAGGCGTGGATGGAAGCGTGACGCCGTGGAATACGACCTTCCTCCAGTGAGGAACCTCCGTGGGATCTGAAAAGAAGGATAAAGACACTATGGTATAGAAGAAAGAGAACTGACAGCACTAAGCTCACGATCTTATTTGCTAGGAACTGAGCTGTGTAATAACTACAACAAACTGGTTAAACAAAACTAACAGCCACAACAGGCAGCTGTAAGATCCTGCAGGTCATGAAGGAAAAAATTCATTTATGCTCACAAATTACTAATTAATTTTGGTAAATATAATTACTCGATCAAATTCATAAACTAAAAGCACAAATGACCAATTTGTGTTGTCGTAGAGCAACATCCTGTTATCTTTGTTCCCCTAAACATATCTAAACACGTCAATAGCGCCGTTTTAAGTTTGACCACGGTCATTTCTAATATAATATAGTATCATAATTTCATTTTAATTTGAAAAACAAACCCCCAAAAATTCAACACTTTGTGGAATTTCCAGATGACACACAGAGGACAGAAACCTGGGGCACTGGTATTCATGTCAGTTTGACTTTGATATGCATTGTTGCAGAATAATGGCACACACCCAAATGGCAACAGCAGCCCCAGTCTCCCCCAGCAGGACAATGGGCCTTGCCATAGAGCAAAACCTCGAAACTCAGTACAGAGCTGAGGGCACTGACCCAGGCTCCACTGTATCTTAACAGAGCATCCACACCAGCGTGACAGCCTTTCACTGGAGAGGTCCATGCCCTGACAGGCTGAACATGCTCTGTGAGACCTACACAATATTAAGCACCTGTTCTTAATGTTGTGAATAATCACGGTATATGTTGCCCTTACATTTCCATGACTCAGTATTTCTCAGTACTGCGTTTTGACTGACTTTTTGCAATTCTGAGGCCAGTAGGCCTTCGGAGTGTGGCAGTCATGAAGAATCAGTGTGCACTGTGTGGCACGCTTCTTAAAGCTTTGGCATGAAGAAAACAGGGCAGAGCACAACATTTTTTAGTGATTGCTTTCTGCCTTAAGTACAGAATGACAGTTAGCTTGGGAAGTAGATAACACATTTGTCTTAAGCACCGAGACTCGCTCTGCACCACTTTAACCCCAAACATCAACGCTACAAGTCATACCGCTGAACAACAGTAACAGGCCTGTATAGAAATGTGAGGACTTGAAAGTACAGATTTTTCTATAAATATAGGGAGTAAAAGTAAAATGTTCTCAGAAAAATAAAGACTCTAGTATATATACCTGAAAATTCTACTTAAGTACAGTAACAAAGTATTTGTACTTTGTCATTTCCCACCTCTAATCAGGTGCTACTGTGGACTGTTCTGCTAACCTGTGTTGAGCAGGTGACCGTATGGCCGGAGAGCAGCGGGCCCGGGTTCGAGTCTGACCCGCGGCCCTTTGCTGCATGTCTTCCCCTCACTCTCTCCCTGTTATCTACACTGTCTCTATCCAATAAAGGCTAAAAGGCCAAAAAAAGTATTCTGGTAGAGGCTTCTTGTGTTGATTTCTGTTTTTTTGCTGACCTGTAAGATGTAAAACCAGCTGCCACTGCTGAAAATGCACAGATCTTAAAACGTACTGTACCTCAGTGTTTTTACAAACACAAACATTAGGACCCCATTTTTTGTTTTGGTTTTTTTTTTACTTTGGGGACGTCATCTGTTAGTAAGTTACTCAAATACTTGTTTGTACGTCTAGAGAAAAACAGTTCAGCTGTGAACCACTACACTGCTCCATCAAAGAGCCGTTTGCAGCATGCCTGCTTTAGAGTGGTTCTTTCTTTCCAAGTAGTTTTAACATGACTCGTTCTCAGTTCCACCCACACAAACTGTTGTGCTCCTTCCTCACATCAACAGACAGTTTTGCCACCTCTTAAATCACGTTTCTGTTTCTCTCCTTGTAGACTGCCCATGGTAACAAAGGCACTAAAGGCCAACTGTGGAAATTAAAGTAAGAAATATACAAATGCATTTCCAAATTTCCAGCAGTATTCCAACTACCTGCATTCACACAATAACAAACAAAAACTAACAATAAAGTACACACACATATATACATATATGTACTGTATACTGCATTTTCAGTCTTTCAGTCTCAGTGTGTACTCAGTCGTGGCTGACTCAGTCACTGTGTGAGCTAAGACTGCTTAATAAAGACGTTGGCTGAAAGAACTGTCACCAGTTAGCTTTTCACTCATCTGCACATAAAAGACATAAAAGCTCTTCTCTTATAAAACACACCAAGAACTTGCTGTATTACTCCTACAGCATAATCTCGTCTGTCTATTCATGTGCTCATTAAATGCCAACTACTGCAGTTCTGTTATTCTGATGGCCAAGGGCGTCCTTGCAGAGGTCCAGTTCCATTACAGCTAACCTGTTAACAGCCACGGCCAACACTAAATCCAGAAAAGGCAAAGAGTAATGAGGGAAGCTACTGAAAGTGCAATTCCAGCATTAAACTTGCATTAAATTTTCACCTGGGCTTACTGAAGCTTGAATTTTCCATACTATTCACCTATTTCTAGATTCAGCGTTACCCAGATGAACCACTTGATAAATCCCATGTTTATTTGGGTTTAACACATCTACAGACCAGACAAACCTCTCTGAACACATGTCTAGCTGCAGTGCGTGAACTGAAAAACTGTTGCAAGTGTGGCCATTAATTACTGATATGAGAAGGCTGAATACAAAGAACTGATATTGCAGTGCTTCCATGTAATTCTTCCCCAAATCTGCCACTGTTTCCTTGGGGAAAAAAAGAAAGATGATCTTCTAGGTAGCTAACCAAGATCCTTATACATTATGTAATACTCCATCTTCAAACTGTAAAGCAGCATTAAATATGTGGCGCAATACATGCTGAATTTTGTAGAAAGTTATTATAAATCCTATTGCCAGAATAACTGTTGTTTTAATAACCTACATTAAGTCATGAAAGCTTTCCACTCTCCATTTTTCAAATATACACCTTTTACTCTCCAGAATCTCTAAAACAGAGGTAGACAGTTTTACTCGCTGGAAAAAAAAGAAAAAGGTTAAAATAAACATTAGCTGCCGGAGGTTTCTTCCTGTTAAAGGGGAGTTTTTCCTTCCCACTGTCGCCAAAGTGCTTGCTCATAGGGGGTCATATGATTGTTGGGTTCTCTCTGTATGTATTATTGTAGGGTCTACCTTACAATACAAAGCGCCTTGAGGCGACTGTTGGTGTGATTTGGCGCTGTATAAATAAAATTGAATTATCTTTTAAACTAAAAAAATAAAAAATTCCATTCCAAAATGCAATGATCAATATGGACTCATTAAAAACAGCTACCTTGGCAGTGTGCTGCTACTGAAGGTCATCATGTTGTCGCGGTTGCCTAATGGACTGGATGGAGTTATCACTTCCACTTCAGCACTGGCTCTCTTCAAATTGGTCATAGAAGGCTCTCGACAGGAGGCGCTACGCGTTAGGATGGGTCCTGTTTGGTCTGGGACCAGGGGATGGGAAGAAGTCCTTGTAATAATAGGCTCTGGTTGGCTGGGACCCAGTGTGTGGTGGCCTATCAGAAGACAGCAATGGCAAGGCAAACAATTAATAACAGGTTAAAATCACATGCTAAAAAAGATAGTTTTCTGTAGTTTCTGAGTCTCTAAAGTGAAGCCACAGAAGTGTCTTGAACCTTCATTCTTTCTAATAGCTGACAGGAGGCAACTCCTCTGGTTTCAAAAACACTTCCAAGGGAAAACAAACATTGGCTCCCTTGGTTTGTAACCACATTAAAGACTTTCCTGTTGAGTTTATGGTCTCATTCTCCAGTTTCAGGTCATGATGAAAACAACACGATGTTCAGTTTGTAAGTTACGACTCCCTTTGGAGCTAAAAAGGAAGTTAAACTAGTCTATGCTTATTGGTTCTTGACTTTTCATTCACAAATCATGAGCCAGTGATTGTTGAGTGTCTCACATTTTCGAAGTTCGATCATGACATCTGGTTTAAAAAAAAAAAAGCTGAGATAACTAAAATGTTCATAGCTTCACAAGCGCTTCTAACCGACCAATAGGTGACATCACAGTGTTCAGGTAAGTATTTTATATACAGTTTATGGTTAAAATCAAGTAATGAGGCAGACTGTGAAGTTGAGCTCAATCATAACAGATCAGCTGATAACCTTTTATGCATCCTGTTTAAGGGCTATAGCATGCCCTCAGGTGCTGCACATCTTTCAAGCCACTTTACAACCCATCTCCACCCCCAGTGCTTTATTTCATATTTTGCAATAGGCTCAGGCTGCTGGGGGCTTCCCATGATGCACTGAGTATTTCTTCTTCACTCACTAGCTGCTTTTACACAACTCTGCATTTAATATTATTAATCTCTGGCTCTCTTCCAAAGTGTGTATTTAATCCTGTCTTCCTCCCATCACCCCCAACCAGGCTGCCTCTCCCTGAGCCTGGTTCAGCCAGAGGTTTCTTCCTGTTAAAAGGGAGTTCTGCCTGTCCACTGTCTCCAAGTGATGGTTCAAAAGGGGTAATTTGATTGTTGCGGTTTCTCTGTATTATTGTAGGGTCTTCACCTTACAATACAAAGCACACTGAGGCAACTGTTGTTGACTTGAACTGAATTGAATTGAAAGTGAATCACACCACCAAATATGAATTAGTGCAGATGGAAACTGCGGTAGTCCTTTCTGATTAGGAGCTTGAGGTTCATATTTCAACACATGAATTATTAAAAAAAAAGATGAATATTTGTATTTAAATTTGGTGTAGTCACAAGGAGGGATTCGGCTAGTTATAGTGTTCTTGAGAATACTACCTGACAACAACAGCCGTATCAAGACACCCTTCAAGTGATCTCTTACGGGTCTGTCAACTTTATGACTAGTATAACATTTAAACATCACATCACTGACATTTAAGATTTCGACAAAGAGCAGTACTTTCATGCTCGCTTGAGATACAGAACTCTTTCGCCTATAATTAGTAATCACAGCAAAATAACAAAGACATTTAATCTCAATCAAGCAAAAAATGCCAAAGATTTTCAAGTTCTAGCTTCTTGAAAGTCACACTGTGAGATTTTCTATGATTTATGAATATTTTCACACTGAGTTAAGGCCCAGTATTACACTTGTTAGGACCAGGCAGAACCCCAAGGTTCTCAGATCAAAAACACTCGTTAAGAACATTCTTTCTGCAAATGGATGTTACTAATTGACATGTCAGGATGATGTAACCTGTAATTTAAAGTGATACTTGGCAGGCATAGTTTTACCTTGATGGCTGTTGCTAATTGCTGACTGGGTGACATTGGACAAGGAGGACAGGGGTGGCTCTCTCAATATGGGGGCAGGTTGTCTACTTCTGGAGCAATCTTCACTAGGCTGGAAATTCCCCACGGCGTACACACCCTGCATCCAAACACACTTACAGTAATGAGAAGCATGTAGCTAACAGAGAACCTTTTGTACTTTGAATATTGAACCAACAAGATTTTCAGTCTGTGTTTTTTAAAATAAAAAAATAGCAATATCAAAACAAAAAAAAGAGAAGATTAAAGTAAAAGTGATGTTTCTGTAAGAAAATTATCGCTGGAAGACAGTAAAAATACACATTATTCCTATTTTGGGGAATGCACCGACATATGAACATTATCACCTGTTGCTGACATGCATTTATCTTTGTGTCACATCAATTTTGTAGCGAAATGTTGCCAAAAGACCTTTTAACATCCACAAGGTCACCAGGTTACAATACATATTAGTTACAAGTTACAATAAATATCCTTTCTGATCCCAGATTCTGTAAAAAGTGATGGATGATAACCAGGGATGTTGAGAGGTTAAAAATAGTTATTTACTTTTCACCGTGAACTTGAAAGCATTCATTAGTGACTGAACCTTTTCCAGTAAATCCTGCCATTGAGTTCTTTTGCACTGTAACAGAAAAATGTGGCCACAACATGGACCCAGTTAAGAGAGCTCTGATAAATTAAAGAATCTTATTGGGAAAGCACGACCATCCGTGCGTTATCGGAACAGAGCCATGCAACAGAGGAGCAGCCCCATGGCCACCCTGGACTGAGTGCAGTTAAACAGTTATAACAAGTTCATAGATACGCTTCTCTGTTCTGGGTTTCATCACATTCATAATTGATTTACTGTGTGTGTGTGTGTTCGTTCAGAGAAATGTAAGTCACAATGTTTATCACTGTTGAGGCTAACATTATATAGATATTTTGCAGGTTGAAGAGGACAGCGGGTTTACCCGTGCTAACAGGCCATGTTATATCCATTACTGTAGACATGATACGATGTAGACAAGAGTATCTTATGGCTGTACAAGTAATGTAGATGATGTCTACTCTTGAGGCATCTGAGTTGTGAATGGGTTCTTCCGTTTCTGGTCAACTTTAATGTACCTTATTCTTTTGTGAGGATTATGTTGTATCATGTAGGAGTATTACCTTGTGTATAGCAGCTAAACTGACATCTAGCCGATAGCTCGTGCTGTTCCATTTTGATTTGTTATGACTGATTGCTATTAATGGCAGTCTTGTATTACTTCCAACTTTTCAGAACCACACACATACATATATTCTCTCTGTGCTGCATTAAAGAGCAGTAAACAAATCATCTGTGTCAAGGAATCTTCTCTGCATCTTCATCAAGTGCATCAAGTCTTGAGTAAAAACAGGGATTACATTCTAACTGATGCACACTCCGCAATTATAAATGAGTGTAGCCAGCATTTGCAACAAATTGGTCCTTCGAACAGGAGGCAACATTTTTTAAAGAGTGGAGATGGATCATGTTGCCCACACTTAACGTCCATTCTAATGCTGTGAGCCATAATGCAGGCGGCACTGCTACGAGCGAGGACATGGAATGGAGAGAGGAGAGCACAGAATTTGCAGAGTGTAATATACATTTAGTACGTACTTTCAATGTAATATACTCATCTTTCAGGTGAGTGGACAGGTATTTCCCACAAAGTTGGAGTCCCAACACCAGTGAATGCAAACAAGGCCATATTGTCAGTTGTTTCAAGTGGTTAGAAGATAGTAGGAGGTTACAGTTGATGGTTATGGATATGAGGCACCAGATGGACAGAAGTGGCATTATGGAGCCATAGCCTATGTTACGACCCAAGGGTCTGTAGTGTATTCTGTAGTGCAGTCTGTGTAATCTCCTCCCAGCGGGGAGTGGTTGTGTGGGGGTGTGTCCTTCTTCTTTTCCCCAGATTGGACG
>VVHJ01036156.1:0-12035 GCA_015107715.1 Tylochromis polylepis | reverse complement strand
GTGAAGTTGAGGTCTTGTTGTGAGACGCTGAGTGTTACAGTGGGAGCAGGTCGACCAGTGGCTGAACAGGAAACAACCCACTCTTCAGTAGAGTTTGACTCTCTGACATCAACAACAGGTTCATGCAGCTCTGTGAAGGATCAACAACTATCATCAACATGTTCTTACAAACACACCAGCTGCTAACACATTTATGTCCACTATGTTTGTTTGAGGCACTTGTTGTTGGTTAAAGAAGGTAAAAGTTCTTACCATAGACTTGGAGGCAGGGTCTACCAATGAAGGAGCCTTCAGGATAAGTGTTAAACAGACAGTGATAGCAGCTTTCATCCTGCTGCGTCACATTCCTGATGACTATGGAGCAGTTCTGTAGTCCAGTGTGTTTAAACTCAACTTTATCTGTAAAGCCATCATTCACTCTCTGACCAAAGTAGTTGCTGTACGTGGCAACATTTGTCTCCACATCAGGTGAGATTTTCTGCCATGTGACCTGAAGGACGTCTTTAGTCTCAAAGAGCTGACAGCTGAATTCAGCATCTTCTCCCACTGCTGCCAGCACAGTCTGCTGTGTTTGTATCACTGCTGTCAGAGCTGCATAGAGAAAAACAAGAGTTAAAGATGTGAAATTCTCTCTGTGAAACTGAGTGGTATTGATCAGAGGACTGAAACAATAATCCGGGCTAGGGATTAGACTGTGTTTCATTTAGGGCACTAAATAATAACAATATATCAGGTTTCACCTATGTGAATAAAATAATGTACATCAGTGATATTATTGGATGTCTAGTATGGAATTTAAAAAACAAAAACAGTGCTACCAGTAAGCTGTGTGTTATGTTTCTTTTTGGCAAATCAATTAAATTGATAATAATAATAAAGACATATGCAGAAGTATTATGTAGTATCTATATGTGTTCAAAAGATAAACACTTGGCGCTCTAATTATTCACTATGTTTGTCATTCAGAACTTATCCAAATTACAAATGATAAATAAGGACATTACTAAAATATGCATCTCCTCAGTACTCTCTCTTTCACCTCCAGGTTTCCTCTCACAGTTGTTTTTTTTGCCAGGAACTCTTCTAACATGACATCTTTGTGTTTGACAGTTAGCAACAATGATACTGCTTCTGATCAGCATTTTAATCAACAATAAGGAGGAAGAAATGGTTAATATAATATCTGATTATTTATTAATAGTTATCTGCATCTCATACCTGCTGAAATCAAACTGTGATGAACTAGTTTCAATAATTTATCTGCACTGCAGAGTTTTCAATATAATGCTAGAAGTTGTATTATGTGATACCTATCAGCGTCTAACAATCCCACCTGTGAAATTCTGCAAAGGATGAAGGTTTCAAATATAGCATGTGCGACATTTTTTACAAGCAAGTCAACCTTTGGCTTACAAATGCTGGATACACCATGGTTGAAAACGATAGGATTTGTGACAAGTGATTTAACTATTAAAGTCAATTTAAGTATAGAAGTTGATGCTGTGATGACCCGTTATGTCAGCTGCGTTTATAAAATCTAATTATTACTGTAATTATTGGTATTGTCAACACCGGCTCTGTATTAACTTGCTATTGGATCGTTACCAAAAAGTAGAGTGTTGCACAGCATTGATTGGCTGATTGGTACCACGTGTGAGCGCTTCACTCGCATCCAGTTGCTCTGCACACAAGTGTGAAAGCTGCGTCCGTTAAAACAGACTCTTTTTGGCTGTAGGTCCGTATGGCTCCGTGAAGGACAGCTTCTGGGTTACCATGACCGCGGTCCACCTGTTAGTGACCTCTGGCATAGATGTCGAAAAGCTTTTAAATATTTATTTGTGTACAATATCTGCAAAGGTTGAAGCGTTTTTGGTTTTGTTTGTTTGTTTGTTGGTGTAAATGTAGCTTTTATGTTCCAGCCATGAAAATGAAAGTTAATCGAGATCATGCTTCATCAATTTCAATTTAAGCTGAAAACTTTCTTTAGTAACACTTTCTTAACTCTAACTTTATACTCGTTTTATACAGGTTACATTGAGTTCTTCTGTCTAT
Source organism: Tylochromis polylepis (assembly GCA_015107715.1). Taxonomy (NCBI): domain Eukaryota; kingdom Metazoa; phylum Chordata; class Actinopteri; order Cichliformes; family Cichlidae; genus Tylochromis; species Tylochromis polylepis. The sequence goes on along the minus strand of VVHJ01036156.1, from coordinate 9,983 downwards.
CGCCCAGAAACACTGGAACCATCAGTCAGATCACTTTAGAGCCAACTCACCACAGAGCAAACTGACTACAACAGATCAACACGCATTGAAGTCATAAATAAAACAGAGTATCTCGCTCACCGTTTGAAAAGACCGCCAGCAAACAAAAGACAAACGCGATTGCGCGCTCTGCCATGTTGTCTGTTTACTGCTAACTTTCAGAACTGCACAAAGGAAGCTCGGCCAGTCCATGTCGCAGGGTGTGTAGTGAGAACAAGAAAGTAAAACATGACCCCTCTCATTAATAACAGCTACAGAACATATCATGGTGTTCATTGGGAAATCTAATAAGTCACTGATTTGATAAACATGTTGCTATTTTGCAAAACTTCTCTGCTATTTGATATCACATTTATTCCTCATTGTCCCCTCTTCAGTGTGCAGTGGAACAGACCAACAATTTACTTTCACTTTCGTTTGCACAGACAGACTGACAAATGTAAGATGAAACTCTTCAAACACCTCAGATTAAGTTGTGAAACATGTCTATTCTATTTAGACGAGCACTTGCAGTCTATGCAATTTTAAACAAAACATGAGCTCTTTCCACATAAGCAGGGGACAGTAGGGGATACAAATGTATTTATTGGGTGTTTTGCAGAAAGGAAAAGATAATAAAAACATTATAATTATAAAATAATAACTGACCAGAAAAAACAATAAGATTTCATTTTCGTAGAGTAATATTTAGAGACGTGCTGTGAGAGTTCCAAAACTTCCTGGGTCAGTTTGACTCCACAGTGCCATCATGTGCTCATTTTGTGTAGAATAGATGCAAATCTGCAGCACACACTGAGTCACATTTGGAAATGAATCACATCTAAGCAGGAACTGACTGAATCTCACTGCTGCTCAAATCTGCAGAGTTCATATTCAATCTGCATTTATGGGATCACTGACTTCAAGACAATGTAACCCATGGTTATCTTATTGACAATGGTATTTTATTTTAAATGTTACTTTTTTGTTGAGTATTGAGTTTTCCCATGTACCCTGACTGCACCGTAGCGCTGCTCATCAGTGAACGTGGTTTTGCGCAATGATTTTGTTTTGTAGATGCAGATAGCTGTTGTGAAAGTTACAGTCCTGTAACGTGTTGAGCCACACAGTTAATGTATTCTGTGAGGAACATCCTGGCTGGTTTTTTTTATGTGGTAGAAATCTGTTGCTAAGGACTGAGCAGTGCCATCTAAGGACTGGATGTCTACAAAGGACGCTCCCAATCCGAAGGCCACCTGTTTCCTTGGAGGGTGGTAGGATACAACGATTTCAACTTTTCTCTAAAAGGATTCACGTTTTTACTGGGATCTCAGGACACTTTATGTTGCTACCTTTTTTCTTTTGGGTCAGGCCTGATACCACTTAATAAAAGCCTGATGCATCGGAGGGAAGAACTGTGAACTAATCTAAGGAGCTTGGAAAGAAAAAAAAAACGTCTGGACTTCGCTAAGTTTTTTTGAAGACGTTTCACCTCTCATACGAGAAGCTTCTTCAGTTCTAAGAGCAAATGGTGGAGAGTCCCAGATTTAAAGCCTTGTGGGAGTGTCTCCCAAGAGGGTCATGGAGCCCCTGTGGATCCTCTAACTAATCACACGAGCCCAGGTGTGAAAACGGGTGTGGGTCTCAATCAGCCAAGGTTTCGGGCGAACCCATTGTGAAACCTATCCCCACCCTATCATGTGATTACCTGAGGTTTGCCTCCTTAGACTACCATGACCTGGATGACTGAGAACCTTCACAGACAAACTGTGAACTAAAGACAATCCAAATAACGTTGAAATATTTACCAAATAGTGGATATTAAATGCGCTCAACTGAAATGGACAGCATACCTGGTTCACTTATGGACACTTAAAGGGACGGAAATCTATAGAACATTTGGAAGGTCGAATTATTGAGGTGAACTAAATGTTTGAAAGGGTTTTTTGGTTCATGCCTACGTTCTGGGCGAATTTAAATGTTTCAAATTTTAATACACTCAATTTACTTTTTTTTTTCCTTCAGTCATTGTCAGTGTCTCGTTTTGATTGGAGGTTTTCTTTCTCTAAGCTGAGTTTCCACTGCCAGTCTCCTTACAATCCTAATTGAACCCAACAAGAGTAGACTTCAGATATTTTTTCGACCTTAGATGACAGATTACTGTGGATTTGATTATTTCTGACTACTCAGTTAAAAAGGGTGACAACAAGAAGAAAGAACATCCCACACTTCACAGCGTATTTTTCTGTATTACTCCAGCTTACAAAATATCAAAACATTACAACCAATTACATTTTAAAAGTATGATATAAAAAACGAATGTGTATGAAGCAGAATAACTGTTATTTATCAGTTCTACATGTTATTCATTCAACCCACCTCCTCCCTGTCTCCACCTCACAGACAGCTCAGTCAGAGCTCCATCCAAGCCTCCGTTCTGCCGTGATGGGTCATCGGAGTCTGATCACCAAATACATTAATTTCTCTGTCTCAATAAATCACGTTCATTTCTTCCAAACGATCTCTCCTCATTGAATTCTTATTAGTGTTGGCTAGAAATATCAGGTAGGAATCTTTGTTGTTGACACAGTCCTCTTTATTTAATCAGCCAGTGAGTTGATGCAGTTTAGTTCATCTCTGACTTTTAGTTTTGATCTTCTTCAAACAGTCTTTTTGCTGCTGAAGGTGAAGCTTTTCTGTTGAGGTTTTTTGGAGTTTTCTTTGTAGACGTCCGCTGCCTGAGCTGCTCGTTCTCGTGCTTCATTAAAGGTGTTTGGTTCCTTCAGATAGAAACAAGACATGAGTTCATTTCCACTCACTCTATTACATTATGCCAACATATTTATATGAACAAATGATGACTGTATATTTCCACAAAGATTAAAGTTCATGAACAATGCATACATGAAGGAGATGAAAAAATAAAGTGGGATCAACTGTGAAGTGAATTCACTGAAACGATTCAGTTTCATCAGGATGAAAAGAAGCTGACAGACAAGCAAATGAAAGACAAAACTGACAAAGAGTAAATCCTGTTAAATAGAAATAATTGTGAAACTGTCTTACTCATCAATGTCTCGCTTTGATTTTAGCGGTGTTTTGGTCTTCTCGGGGTCCCTGAGTGACAAAAGGATTTAAATTCAATACTGCACAAACATGTTAAAGGTATTTACTGTTTGTTTCCTTCTGAAAAGATTTAGGGCTGTGCATGTGCAGTTTCTTAATGTCAGCAAATCATTATTATCTTTACAGTGACAAACCTACATTAGGAGGAAACTACATTAAAGTGAAAATTACCCAGTCTTGTTTTGTTGTTTGAAATGAGCAGCGATGACAGCAGAGATCCGATCACGATAAACCACCAGCAGCATCACCACTAACACTGCAACCAGTGTCACCACAGCTAATACAATGATCCAGGTGAAATCTGGGAGAAGAGAGGAAAACTGTGACTTGGAGCACCATTCATAAAGCAGTTACAAATTACACACATGGGAAGACAAACTTACTTGATTCACTGCTATGGGATGTAATTTTCTCATAAGATCCTAGAAACAGGAACCCAAATATTAGAGTGGCAGGGCATTCATAAATCTATAAATCTGTGAATTTGAACGTTTCTCACCATCATCATCATCATCATCAGGTGCCTGTTGGACCTCAGGAAGCGTCACAGTCACCTCTCTGTGAGGAGCAGAGAGCACTCGTGCTGCACATCCCACCTGTGTGCTGTGTTTACGTGAACCTGAGAGCACAGCTGTAGTGGTGACAGTGAATGTAGCGTTGGTGTTGGACACACTGACAGTGTTGTACTGTGACAAGTTGAGGTCTTGTTGTGAGACGCTGAGTGTTACAGTGGGAGCAGGTCGACCAGTGGCTGAACAGGAAACAACCCACTCTTCAGTAGAGTTTGACTCTCTGACATCAACAACAGGTTCATGCAGCTCTGTGAAAGAAAGATATTTAAGAAAAGTCACTATTAAATGTGTAAATAAAAATCCAAATAAGGCTGTGTGTTGCTGATTTGTACACTATAGCTGTGCAGTGTTTTAGGCAATCACATGCTCTGTATAAATAGATTTACTGTAGAAAGTGGTGTAAAAATGTATAAAAAATGAATTAACATTGGGGACAGGAAACAAAATATTATTCTTTTAACTAAAATATTTTCATTTCTACACAGTATCTTGGAATAAAGTATGAAAATGCAATTTACAGCACTCTCTTTCCTTACCTTTCTTTTGAAAGCACTAGGGGTGGAGGAAAACCTGATACAGAAGAGTATTGCAATATTTTGCATGGTGATATTGTATCATTACAGGGACACCAAATATCAAAATGTTATTAAAATAATTAAAAAACTCTGGAAATACTACAAAAAAATGGCTCGTCTCATGCACTACTGAGCAAAATTACATTAAATCAGCTCAGCCGAAAAACCATCCATCTTATCTTGACAAAGCTATCTCCCAATAAACAGACACTTTTGATTGCATGCTGACTGCACAGCTCACCTGCAAACAGTTGCAGTCTGATTTGGACCAGCGGTAATCATTCTCAGAGATTTTCAAAAGTTTGCAAATAATTGCTGTTTAATTTTTAAATGCAGATGGCTTGCCAACATGTCATTAGTCTGAATCAGTCTTTATCAGTGAGCACAACTCAAGGGGACTCAACTCAACTGACTGGATGTATTCTAGTTATATTCATATGGAGCAGTAAGGTTTTTCAGTATATTGCAAAATGTTAAGAATCACAACAATATCAAATGGTGAGTGAAGTATTGTGATAATATTGTATCGTGGGAAAACTGGTACTTCCCAACTGTACTGAGCACTTCATATTTTTAATATATTTTGTATTCTTTTTCTTTTTCACATTTACTTTTTTTTTTCGATATTATTGCCATTAACAGTAAATAACACAAACACTGTGGGTGCAGCGATGAAGTAAAGATTTTGTTTTAGGCGTGGATAGTTTTCCTCCATGACTCTAGACCACGTGTCCTTACCGTAGACTTGGAGGCAGGTTCTTTCTGTCAGAGCTCCTTCAGGATAAGTGTTAAACAGACAGCGATAGCAGCCTTCATCCTGCTGCGTCACATTCCTGATGACTATGGAGCAGTTCATTAGTGCAGGATTTTTAAACGCCACTTTCTTTGTAAAGTCAGGATTCACTCTCTGGCCAAAGTACTTGCTGTAGGTGGCAACATTCTTCTCCCCATCACGTGAGATTTTCTGCCATGTGACCTGAAGGACGTCTTTAGTCTCCAAGAGCTGACAGTTTAAGCAAGCCTTATCTCCCACTGCTGCCAGAACGGTCTGCTGCGTTTGTATCACAGATGTATGACCTGCACAGAGAAAATGACATGACAATTATGGATGGCTTATGCAGCGTATGAACCACAGGCTGATTGTAACCGATTCCTTCTGAATACACAGTCAATGACTGAATCTGTCAAGCTACAGTAACGGGTTAAAGTGGGCCTAAACAATCCAGAATGATGATCTGGTTCCTTTACTTAACGAGTAACTAGATCTTGCAGGCAGATTAAAACAAAATAATCTGAAGTTAATTCATTTTTGATGTACTGCAGCCTGGTGATTATCCCAGCTGATGGCACAGAGACAGTTAAGTCACCACACGGGCCACCTTTACCCTGTCCTGATCATACATGTCTTCTTCATACTTCAGGGTTCTTCTGTTTCTAGCTAGAACTATAGAAGGGGATTTAGCATAAATGGAGTAACTTTTTGAAGTGGCAGATAAATTAAAATTCAGCGATTATCACCAAAGACAAATATGCTGTTCTGACTGCTCAGCAGGTGAAACTTTACAAACTGGAAACTTAAAGGTTACACGTAATCTCTTTAATCAACTTAGATGTTTGTAATCAGACAGCAGATCTGTATGAGACGGCCTGCTGAAGTTATCTGGTTATTTCACATTGTGGATTATCTTTCAAAATAAATACATGATAATAATTTCATGTTATGCAAAGGCTAAAACGGAAGTTCAGTGCAGACTAAACTTCATATTTTGCAGTATTGTGGTATAGTTTACAGTGACAGACTGTGGTATCCGTGGCTGTTGCTATGTTAGGTCCTGGGTAACAACAGAGACGTAAGAAGGATGTGGCACCAGGCACAGTATCAGGATTTGGATGGGCCAGAGTCTAACTTGGGCTGGACCTTTAATTACAGAAGTTAATGTTAATGTTATAAATTAACAAAACAGTGCATTGTATTGTAAAGATCTATATAGGCTATCTTCATCCTCTTCTTCTTCTTATAATTATTGTTATTATTTCAGCTGCTCTCTTGCTTCTCCTTTGTCTCATTTACTTTACTCACTTTCACTTCTTGATGTCCAAAGTCACCCTACAGACGACCCTGCGATGCTTCCCCTGACATCACCTTGCAGTCTCCTGCCTCTTTCAGATTGCACCTTCTGCATGAGATGAACTCCACCTGTGTGCACCTTCCTCCACTCTCATGCTACTCCACCTGGTAGCTCTTCCTTAACACCCAGAGCCAGAATGCTGTGCAGGATTCTTCCTTCTTCAACTTCCACTAATGTAGGCTGTTCATTCACTTAAACACCAAGATCTGAAGTTTAAATAATAAATAAACTATCCTATGAAGGAACGAGAAAGAAAAGCTCTCACTCCTGTTTGCCTCTTATTTTCTAGGTTTTTATACTTTCACTATAAAATGTATTTGCTGCATTAAGTGACTTTATTGTCACTCTAACCTCCTTACTAGCAGGCTATTACAAACTGATGTAACAGCCTATTTGTGCTGTAAAAACAAACAAATAAAAAAAAACTTTGTAAAAGCCTAAAGAAAATGCAAGAATACACATCCAACAATTACAGGTGACCTATTAGTTAATAATTCAAATGACAAATGAGTTGCTCAGATTTGAGAGGTAATGTCCTGTTATGATCAGTCAGAATTCACCTGTGATAACTTCATAAATGCTTTTACTTTTGTAGAAAGGAGAACACATTTGAAAAACTGAAAATAAAACCAAAGAAATCCCTTCTGATAGGCAGCCAGGATGGGGCTGTCGTTAGGCCCCTTAGCCCCTCCCACCTGTAGGATGGCAGTGAAGTGAGGGGATTTTCAAACAGTAAACATGCTGGTAGTTATACTTCCAGGGGTTAAACTTTATAAAGCTTTGTGTGCAAAGTCAGCAAATTTTTAAGTGTTTTATTTTTATTTTTTCAACCAAATTTGACTTGATATTCTGCACGTGTACCTTTAATGCCCCACTCGCTATTAAAATTAAAGTTAATTCAGGTACTGCTTCGCATGAAGTATCCCTCAGTGTGCCCTCCTGACTAACAGGATTTGCTTCCAAAAAGGAGTGAATTTAAGATGATTATGTTCATTAATGTCACAGCAACAAATTCCATCTTATTTACTAAACGTATCTGTAACTGTATAACAAACTACCTGCCAAACCCACTGTAACTCCTGTCTGCACTTTACACGCTCCTCACAGAGCAAACTGACTACTACAAATCAACACGCATTAAAGTCATAAAGAAAACAGTGTATTTCTCTCACCTTTTGAAAAGATCGCCAGCAAAGAAAAAATCAGTGTGAATTGACACCCTGCCATGTTGTCTGCATGCCGCCAAATTAAAAAAAGAAAAGAAAAGAAAAACAAAATTTGAATCTTACCGCTCGACCAGTTCGTAACGTCTGGGTGTGCAGTGAAAACAACATAATAACAGATGATCCCTTTCATTGATAACAGCTACATGTCATATGATGGTGTTCACTTGGATATCTAATAAGTCACTGATCTGATAATATTTACTATTTTGGAAACCCTGTCTGCCGTTTTACAACACGTTTATTCCTCGTTGTCCCCTCTTCACAGTGCGGTGGAACAGACCAAACTTACTTTCACTTTCGTTTGAAACTCGCGTAAAAAGAATGAATGTATGAATTTCTGTAAAGGGAGAAGCAACACCTCAGACTGTGGTGTGAAACATGCCTGCTCACTGATCAAATTTTGTCTGTTTCATTCAACAAAACAGGAGCAGGTGAAGCTCGCAGCAGACGCTGAGACACATTGGGGAATAACTCCAATCTGTTAATGAATGACCGAATCTCACTGCGGCTCAAACCAGCTGAAGTTTTCATTCAGAGCAAACTGATGGGATCATTTACAAAATATCAAAATAAAATCACCAAGACAGGGTTCACTGTTCATTATTTAGATTTATTATTATTAAAATAATAATAATAAGATGAACTAGAAGGAAGAAAGAAAGATGGGTTCCCACTTCCCCTTTATTCACCAAAACGAACAACTTCACAAAGCGCTTTCAGTTTGTTATAACTTCATGTACACGTTGGACTATACATTACATGAATTTACATTATTTCTATACCATTTTAGCACAAATTAAATATTTTTCATAAGCAGTGCAGTGTTGTCTGTGTGTTCATCAAATCAAATGGGAATAAAACATAATGCTAACAATATTTGATGGTTTGATGGATTTACATTTCTAGGTAGAAGCAACATTCCTGGATTAAGTAACTGAAAACTTTAACCATATGTATGCCGACTATTTTTATACAGATGCTGATAAACTGAGGTGTGAAAATCTGTCAAATTTCACCACAAACAGAGAGCTTCAATTTCAGCAACAGGAGTAAAAATTACTAAAGTGAAAGTTTCGTGTTGATCACTCCTGTTGGTTTTCAGAGTTTACATTTAAAATTAAATTAAATGTCAAAATATCCACCAAACAAAATTATTTTAATTCTTTTTTTATCACCAACTTTTAATTTCTTTTAAAAATTTACCTATAAAAAAATGTAGTAAAAACTAGCACAATAATGATTGCAGCATGAACACCAAAAATACTTTTTGAACGCTTCAATGGAGCAGGTCTTTGTTTTTTGTGTTTGTCAAACTCTAGCACCATTTTGTTCAGAAATGCCACACTTCATTAAAGACAAATCAATACTGGTCAAGAACAAATCTTCATGCTGATAAAGACGTGAGCCCTGGATCGTCGTTTGACTGGTCTCTCTCAGGATGTTTGTGTTTTCTGAGCGGATTGTCACCTCGTTTGGCTAAAAGTGTTCAAGTTCCTAAAATAAAACAAAATAAGAGGATAAAGAGTGACTTACATCACTGATCTCATTTGTCTCAAGCTCGCTGTGTGACAGATACAGTTAAAACTGCAGAAACATTTAGCAGCTGGATCAAAATGACAAAATGTAACAATATTTAACAAAGAATACCTGCTCTGAGATTTCTTTTTAGGCGGACAGAGATGAGTGCAGTTGAAAAGGCCAGCAACAACAACGCAAACGGTAGAATGACTAAAATCCTTCCTTTGACAAAAACAGGAAAAACAAGGATATAATCATTTCAACATCTACTGAATAACAATAGACTGAACAGAAAAACTGGGTGTAAAACAATCAAACGTTAACGCACCAAAATTTCTGGGATTAGATCCAAATTTCTGAACCAGACCTGTTAGAAGGAACCTCAACATTAATACCGCAGAGTAATCACCAATTTATAAATCAATGACTGTGAAAGAGTTTCTAACCCTCATCATCATCATAGTCATCATCATCCTCATACTCCTCCTGGACCTCATGAATCGTCACAGTCACCTCTCTGTGAGGAGCAGAGAGCACTCGTGCTGCACATCCCACCTGTGTGCTGTGTTTACCTGAACCTGAGAGCACAGCTGTAGTGGTGACAGTGAATGTAGCGTTGGTGTTGGACACACTGACAGTGTTGTACTGTGACAAGTTGAGGTCTTGTTGTGAGACGCTGAGTGTTACAGTGGGAGCAGGTCGACCAGTGGCTGAACAGGAAACAACCCACTCTTCAGTAGAGTTTGACTCTCTGACAGCAACAACAGGTTCATGCAGCTCTGTGAAGGATCAGGAAATATTTAAAGGAATATGTTGTCA
>VVHJ01036154.1:17234-40779 GCA_015107715.1 Tylochromis polylepis | reverse complement strand
CAAACTTCCAGAAAGCCTCAGATCAGCTGAAACACTCAGTTTATTTAAATCCAGGTTGAAGACTCACCTGTTCTCAGCTGCATTTGAATAAAGCACCAAATCCGCACCGTTTTACTTTTAAGCTTAAATTTTAAAACTTACATATTAACTACTGATTTTATCTACTGTTCCTTTCTTTTTTTCCATCTTAAATCATGCTTTTTATTTGTTTTTATTTGTTTTTGTTTTTTAATGTCTCTGTAAAGCACTTTGAATCACCTTGCTGTTGAATTGTGCTATATAAATAAACTTGCCTTGCCTTTTGAGGTGACTTGGTTTGATGTTCCTTCCGTCCTTCCTTCGGCCTCTTTGCAGCAGTGCCGCACCTACAGTCTCTGCATCAATCACCAGCATGCAGATATGCAATCTTACTGTGCAAACAATTAAAGGCTGCTCCTCTGCACTTAAAACTATTCACTCACGTTGCCGTGTTGTAGATTAACTCAGTGTGCTTACACATTAACCCCAGAGTCACACAAATGAATGGCATTCCTCGGAGCTGCCTTGCTTAAACCCAGGGTAATGAATGTGGTGTAGAGCTACTTGTTGTGTGATTTGTTGTTTTGCTCATCACCTTTGAAGTTGGCTTCTACTCTACCACTGTCAATTTGATTTAGCTTTGATAGTGATGGAAACAAATGACCATGCGGGGAGAGACTTTAAAAACACGCACAATGCTTAACAAATTTATTCGACCACCACCCAAAGTAAGGTTCATGCCACAGCAGGCCTACATTAAGAGTAATGCTAATTACAAAACTATTTTTTTTTTATGTTTCTGTAATGGTTGATCTAACAGAAGAGCTCTTTAATCAAAATTGTCTTGCTATAATGATCCTATAAATCTATACATGTACCCGATGTGTGCGATTACAAACATTTATATGCTTTTACAAAAGACTTATTATAAACCTCAATTTTGATTTTTGCATTCATCCTCCATTTACGTTTGCTTTACGTGTCACGTTCGGGGTACATCAACCGTACGTAGGGGTCCCCAAAATTGAATTTTGTCAAAGCCGGCACTGAACACGGAATCAAGAATCTGAGGAAGTGCAGCGGGCCTAGTGCTTTTAATGCTTTAGTTTAATTGCTGTTGTGGTTCATGATTTTTCACTTATTTACAAAACAAGCTGGGAAAAAAGAAAAAGCACATAATTATCTTTTGATTAACATATCAATCTACAGTTATTAACAGAAACAGTTTTTTGTTTTGTTTTTTAAATTGAATATCATGATTCATCAATTTCTTACTTCTTTCTAGATTTCTAAAAATAAGCATTTTCTTGTTTTTATGATACTTGACCTAATGTATTTGTTAAGCACTGTATAAAGAGGGGTCATAATCTATTATGCCCCATCATAACATTTTAATTCAAGTTGCTTGACGGACAATTTAACAAGGTCATACAGTCTAGCTGGTTATACTGTGATGAGGAAATACCAAAACATCTAAGTAAACACTGCTCTGTTCATTGTAAGTGTAAACAGCAGGTGATCAGGTAACGTGACAATGAGTCACACAACTACACACCTGACAATATACAAAACTTTATTTACCTTTCTGACTAGAAACACTGCCCATACAGATGAAGGGTGTCATAAAACTTTTCAGGAATTTAGATAATCTTGAGAGATACGGAAACTGTGTGCAGTTGTGAACTCGTCAAAGACTATTGAATGGCATACCAGTGGCGTATCTCTCAAGAAGAAAAAGAACAAGAGTACAATGCCTTTTTATGTCTTAAGTGACATAATTGTGTCCATCATAACCTTTGGCTCAGCCTCTACCTTGAGACAATAAATCCAGTGTGCGGGTCAAAATAAAGAAAGAAAGAAAAATCAAAAACTGCAACTGTAGCACTGATAGGCTACTGACTGTTTGCAGATAGAGCTCCTCTGTGTACTATATAATCCCCACACAGCTGGAATAAATGTGCAATAAACCTCTGTATCAGGGCAGACACAACAGGGCAACCAGAAACAGTTGTGGCTAAGCAGCGTTGTGTAACTGATTTTAAAAACCACAAAGAAACTCACATTCACTTCCAGCCACGTTGAGTATACGCGCAAAAATCAACAGGCAAACAGAATATAAAAAAAGAAAAAGAGTATATGGTAACCGTTAAATATTCCCTATAGACGTGCAAGTCTCAAATTATCCATTTTGTATTTTTCTATAAACCAGCACTCCTAATGGCCATTAAAAAGGGTGCTGGCTCTAGAAAGAAGTGGGATTGTATAGATGTGTATGAGAAAACAGTCCCAATGCTCGACTGACTAATGATCCCGGTAAACACTTTCCTGTGGTCACAAATGCAGGTTTTAAGTATTACTGAAGTCAAATTGATGTTCATTATAACAAAATTCCCATTTAGGAGTCCCACAGAGTAAAACGGACAATAAAGCACGGTATGCTTTAGGGTGTGGCTAGCTTGCAACTGAAAAACAATGAAGCTTTCTCAATTAGTTCCACCCCTTATATGTGATGTCTGGTTTCAAAAACCAAAAATGGTGACCGCCAAAAATGCTAAACTCGAGGCTTTAAACAGAACTTAAACAAATGGGTGACAGCATTCCTGTTCCTCTTATGTATACATTGCATGACTGAAACTCAGTGACTGTATTTTTTGCTTACCTCCAATACCGGCCCCGCCCCCAAGATGATCTGCTCCACTCCACTAGCAAAACCCTTCTGACTAAGAGCAGTCAGATGATGAATGAGAAAGTTTGTGCTTTGCGTCTTCCCAGAGCCGCTCTCCCCAGATATAACAATGCACTGATTCCTCTGTCTCTGCAGCATGGCGTGGTAAGCCACATCCGCCACGGCGTAAATATGTGGCTCCAAATCTCCCAGTGTATGATTATCATACATCTTCACATACTTGGGGTTATAGATGGGCAGGAATTTGAAGGGGTTAATGACGATGAGGATGCTTCCAACGTAAGTGTAGATCTTTTCCTGCCGGAAGCGCGAGCGCAGGTTGTCCAGCAGCGTGCGCTCATTGAGCTCTGGTAGGCAGCACAGATCTGCGTGGTCACCCTGAGATTCAGGCTGTGGCAGCAGTCCACGCTCCATCAGGCGCCTGCGCTCCTCTGTGACCTGCAGCCACATCTGAAGGCTGCCGCCATAGTGAATCGAGCCGTCCAGATTCTTCTCCCTTAGCAGGAAGCGGTAATCCTCTCCACCGGAGAGCGGCCGGTGCTCTAGTGCGATACGAGGCCAGAGCATCATCCTCTGCACGGGACAGTCGTTGGGGTTCAGAATCCATTCTTCACCTCCAAATTCTTTCACCTCAGCCAGAACATAAAACTTGGAGCGGTCCAACTTGAGCCGTTCAATGACACGTTCAATGGCTTCAGCGGCCGTGGTGGTCTTGCGGGCACTGATTGGGCAGTAGATCGTGCCCTCTGCCAGGGCGCCTGGGTAGATGCGCACGGTGAACTCTGAGTTCTCGAAGCGCTGCCGACGACCCAGGGTGCCCATGCCACCAACGCCATCACGAGCACTCATGGTGGAGCAGGAGTTCCCATTAGCAGCAGCCCGGCACTGGCATGTTCTTAACTGGGTAGGAGGATCCACCAATTCAAGACATCACCACTGCAAAAGAAAGGACAAAACATCTCAAGGTTAATCTAAAAAGAAATAAACTTGATAACTTGATCAGCCATTTTTTCCTCTAACTCAACAGCCAGACTTACTTATTTATGATGACAAAAGTACTTTTACTTCAAGAAATGAAAAAATAAAAAATAAACTTCTGTTCAGCAGACTTAATCTAACATCAATAAGTACAAATTCATTTTTTTAAACTCCTGGAAGCTTTGAGAACGTCTCTGGACTAAAACTGAAATGAACCTCCAAAAATCTAGCGATTTAAGGCCAGGCATTTCAGCGCAGCTCTCTGCAATCTGATTACAAAATCTGGCAGATTATGACACAAAGACCATGTGCTGTTATGTAATCTGCCAGCAGGCCAAATTATTTTTCCTGGATCCTGACATGTATACTCATATAAAGGACAAGCAATGAGGATCTACAGGATTAGCACACATCCACACTCCCGAGCACACACACATAAGCTCTCGCCAGCAGCTGCCGTCCTCTTTACTCTATGCACAATCACACCATTCACAAGTTCCCACTTTAATACACAGTAGAGGGGCATCATGCGGCGAGCAGAGGCCACAGAGAGACGAGGACAGGAAAAGAGCTGGAAATAATGACCAAGCTGCTAGGCAAAGACCACATCTGATAGAATCAATGAACCTAAAGTTCAATTCAATTCAATTTTATTTATATAGCACCAAATCACAACAATAGTCGCCTCAAGGCGCTTTATATTTGTACAGTAGATCATACAATAATAGATACAGAGAAAACCCAACAATCATATGACCCCCTATGAGCAAGCACTTTGGCGACAGTGGGAAGGAAAAACTCCCTTTTAACAGGAAGCATGCCTTTGCTCTTGAAAGATCAAACATCCGTGTACTTTTATACAATAAAATTAAAGAATACAACAGTCCACATCACCTTTTGAAACGAATGATAAGAGTTCATATGCACTATACTGTGTTCAGGTACCATCAAGCCTTGCAAAAATACAGTGAAAGGATGTAATGTCTGCTTTTGAAAGAAAACAAAACAGAGCGCTGGAGGCAAACTGTAGATTTGTGTTCATGTTCAGACTTACAGTAAACAAACCTCAGTATTACTTGGCAAATATTATCATGTGCTGCATATAAGACTGAAATTTTAAAAAAATTAATTAAGAGAGAGGGAGACAGATTTTTTTGGTATGCGTCTGCCAAATGAGTGCCAACCACATCTGAAGCCTTTATTGCACTCATCTAACCTTGACAGCATTACAGTCGAGTGTGTCATCACACCCACCCATATCCAAACCCACACCCACCCACATATTAATTCATAAAAGCAGTTTACATTTAGAATGTTAGGCAGTAAAATTGGTAATATGCACATCTGAAATTCTACATCCCAGGGATATTCGTGTAGCTTGATAGTAAACTGAATGTGTCCAGACTCATAATAGGCGTAATAAAGACTTGGAAAGAATCAAAGTTGATTTAACTGTAACAGTGGTCATAATCTCTTTTTCGCCTCATGAATTAAGTTGCTGAATAAAGGTCAGAGAAGGTTCTTTGTTACTTAAAAACAGGACAATTATCACGTTTTGACAATAAAATGTCACCACTTGACCATTTACGTCAGGATTAGCACATGAATTCTCAAAGACAAAAACATACATGGATCTTAATTTGAATTATCAAATGAATCAGCTCATCCCTGTCAGATTCAACTGCACAGAAACTCCCTTTAGGTGCTCCTGACTCATAACAATACTGAGAAAGGAAAGCACAGAATACCTGGCAACAAACCCCCAAAACATGATGCTTCCAAGTACAGCCTGTGTGGAGATTAAAAAAAGAAAAAAAGGCCTAAATCCAAAAACCCACAAGTACATTTTTTCTGTGCAGCTGTTTTTAGGAAGGTTTAAGACATTAAATTCACAGAATTGTCTTACACCTTCAAAAATGATCACGCATAACGATTACTTTACGTTAAAGGAACATTAGGCATCCTGCATTTTTTAAGAATCTGAGTACAAGAATAATGTGTAATAAAATGCTACTCATTGTGTATCTTAAACACACTAGAAAGTCCACTGACCTACGAACCTGTCAAAAGCACCCAGACATTTATTTTTCAGTATTTTAGCATGCAAACATCGACTTGTGTTTGACCATATGTGAATTAATATCAATACATTTTATGAGATTCCCGTCATAAAATATCTTGTTGTCCTTAGAGGAATCATTTCAGTTTGAAATGCATCTTTAATATCACAATGCCTCAAAATAAATTGGATCAATTTCCTCACCATGAGCACCATGATCACAGCAGAAAAAAAAAGAAAAAAAACCCTGGAAAACAGGAAATGGAACAGGGACACATATAGTAGGTGCACAGAGACGAGTACAAAGGACTCCAGCAGGGAAATGATACAATGCTGCACCCATCCTTGGTCATTTCCTGTTGCCCCATATCCAACTCTGTGTGTCACTTCAGCAACTTTGATACAAACATGTGCCATGGTCCACATCCAGGCACACACAGAAAAATACACATCACCTCTTTCAATCTTACATAAGTCACTCAATCTTACTGCACACATGAATCCATGAACTGGAATTAATTGACTGCAATGTTTTCCTGTTTGTGTGACTGGACTACGTTTGCGTGTATCAGTGTGTGTTCTGATCACTGGGTTAGGGCGTCTGGAACAGATGGTCAGCTCGCTGCTTAAAGGATAGGGGAGGGGGGGGATTTAGGGTTGTGGCAATGCTGCACAGTGCAGGGCCATGCTGGCTGCCTCGCTCTTTATCATCACATGAGGACATTCAACTAAAGGACATCTCCTCTAGGAAAACCGTACTAATCACAGGACATTTTCCATCATATTTAGTCGCTCAAGCGATATGAGAAAGGACGGAAAAGGGCTAAAAGATGCAAATCCTAAGTCACTGTAATCATTTCATTGAAACGCAAACACATTAAAAGCTAATAATGATCAGGGCTGCAAACTAGGAAAATTTGGCATTTAAGTGGCAACGTGTTCAAAAAACTTCCAAAAAACCACAACAAAAATATATTTTTGGATTTAAAAGGAAGATTGAAAATGCTAATTTTATAAAAATCTACAGAATTTTTAAAAAGATGAGCAGATAAACATCAAGTTTAACAATTCTGATATTAACTGGTCCTGTGACCTACAAACAAACACAGAATATCTAGATAAAGAGTAAAATAGATCTGAGTCCAATTAATTTTTATTTGGTCTAATAGATTATGGAACAGTTCTGAAAAAAAAAAATCATAAAAATGGAAAAAATATGGCTGGTTGTATTTAATTGTGTTTTGATGAGTACACTGTGTTTTTGTTTGTTTGTTTGTTTGTTTGTTTTCAGAGTTTACACTGTAGAGCGCAGCCATGGTGGTTGGGTGGATGCATAAACTACAAAAGGAGGCCAATACAACAGATGTTTTTATTTCCCTGTTCCACATCACCCTTTATGTTACAAGCAGTGCATCTTATTAATTTCATTCATTATTTATCTGTCCAGTACAACAGCCTGTGAGAGATTAAATAAGCTACTATTTATTTTATTTATTTATTTTAAAAAAGGACAGTTAAAATAATCAACTAAAAAAAGTATTTTGGTTCAACATGCACATCTAGCACCAGTGGACATTCAAATCCCTCACTGATCACATGATTCACATTGTGCTCGAACAATCAAAAATCAAAAAAGGAAAAAGATGGATACAAATAGTAGAGGTTAAAAACAAATTTAAAAAAGGAAATATTTCTGGTATGATATCATTTCACCTGAGTGCCGTGCCTGTGTGTCTGCACACCAACTTAAAAAAAAGGTCTGATTTTAGATAAGTCTGAGGTTTGTGCCCTTAAGGAAGTGACAAAGCAGATGGCGCGCAGCTGGATGAAAGCTGCAGCAGTCTATTCTGCTCCTCAAGCAACTGAACTAGAAACAGACCTGTTACATCACCTGGGTAGTCATGGATAAGGGCTTGTGCTCAAGTAGTTTGATCTGGAATCAGCTCAAGATTTTTTTTTTTTTTTTTCAAGGCAGGGAAGAACCAATTCGGCTAATATAGCAAAGAACTTCAATTCTGGGATTCCCGCTTCAATCTTTTGTTAAAGTTAAACTTAAGCAGATACTCTCAGTGTTCACCAAAGTTAAGAGTAGCGCTGGGACTTATCTGCCCTTGGATCAGTAGGCAAACAGACTCGAACATGATCAAAAAGCAGAAACTGTTTGTTTCATTTTCTTGTTCCGTCCAGAAAGTCCCCTCTTTCTTTGCCGGAGTAAATGAAGCATTTTTATTCTTTGACACATCCTCTTAAAAACAGTTTCCTCAAAACATCTAGCTGAAGCCCTGTTTGTTACCACCAACAAATGCTTATCTGTTGTTTTTATAGGTCTGGAAATATCATTTGAGTCTCCCAGGTAGATGTAAACTTAGATCTTTTTGGCAGATACTGATATTTGAAGAAAATTACACTCTATGCATTTCTTCCTGTAACCTGAACATTGAGAGATTCCTAGTCTGAGGTTCCCTCTGACTTTGGTTTAACCACGTGAGTCTTACTACACAATAGCTGACATTGTTGCATAGGAATGAAGCATCTAGTTTGGTCAGCTTTTTACAACGTGAAGTCAGCTTTCTGAAAAGTTCAGTAGGTGTATGTCATCAGTGCCTAGCTTGTGTATTCAGGGCTAATAATGTTACAGTGCCTCAATATCACACCTGTAGTAACTGGGAATTTGTATGTGTTGCACCAAGGTGTGCGAGTTGGCACTGGACTATGAACCCTCCCATTTGGTTTGCAGTTTTTAAAGTGTTAATTTGTAGATTTGACAGCTTCACAAAGTCAACTTTAGCTGCTATGTTTACTATCCACATCTCACAGGATTACAGTGTTAGTTTATTACTGTTTGTATCAGTCATACAAATGCGTTTGTCAGCTGTTTCTATAAGCCACGGCTCAGATCTCCGGACTTACCAGAGTTATGACAGTCACACTAAATGCAGGGTACACCTTCTTTACATTCATGTGAAGTTCAACATTTATTTTTCTCTAAATGCTCTGCAAACAAGAAAAGGTTAAAGCATCATTTTTATAGCTTTCAAAAGAAAACCGCACGTCAATATGGTAGCCACCAAACTTTTATGTTAACGCAAACGCTGACATGTTATGTCCTGTTATGGTAAAAATTGGTTATTTGAATGCTATAATCTTAACATTAATAAGAAAACAACACTTTCATTACCGTAAGCTCATATTTTGGGCTTCAAGAAACTAACAAGTACTTTACCCTGTTGGTTATGTTAATATTTTATCCACTAAAAGATTTTTTAATGTCATAGTTTCTTATAATTGGTAGTTTGTCATTTCAAATACCTTTTTTATGTAAGCAGAGTGTAATAGGGCATGCTTACATGGGAATGCACATTTATTGATGATTACTTGTAACACACATAGCAAACATGCCAATTATGAGACTGCAAAGATGAGATAGAGGTAAGATCCTGGGAGCCAGACTATGTTATGCAGCACCACAAGTATCAAACATAAAATTATTTCCCTGTTTTTAAATAGACCTACACAACCTTCAACAACAGGGCCAGGGCCCCTCAATGTTGCAGGTGGAAGGGAAGCCACATAAAACATGGTTATAACAGCGACTCATAAAAATAACTAAAAACAGATTAGCATGAGCTAGTGAAAATTAACAACTGAAGAAAAGAAAATAACGCCTTCTGTATTGGCATTAAAGAAATTTCACATATCCTAAAAGGAAAGAAGACACACAGAGCAGGTGCTGAATGACTATATTAATAATTTCTCAATGTTTAAATCAGGCAAAGATTTGGACTGAGAGACCATCACTTGAGATGAGGAAGGTTTGCTAGTTTACAATTTGGGTAGTTTAGCAGTCAGATTTCCCACACGTCTGCTGTCAAATGGTCAGTTTTAAACTCTAGAGAGCTGTTAAGGACTAAATAAACATTACTGGAATTGCTAAATAGTGCAGGTAGAAAAACAGCTGGACTGAGAACCACATTGTGAATAGTCAGATAATCTCTACAGTCTTAGCATCCGGCTCTAGGAATGCAGAAAATTCAAGTGCAACATACAGAGTCAAAACAACCTGAGAAGAAAAGGCCCACAGTATCTGTTCAGCTCCTACAGTGGCTTATTTGTTTAAACTTGAAACCAGGCAGCTTTCGCTCAGGTGGTAGAGCGGGTTGTCCACTAATCACAGGGTTGGTGCTCCCATTCATGTTTGTGAATGAGTGATAAAATGGCAGACCACATACAGTCCAATCACAGCTGACTGAACAAATATTAAAATAAGTAGTAGTATTCTATTTAATTCTCCAAGCTGTCATGTTGTGCTAATAAATGTCAGAGTTGGTAAAATAATGCAAATGCATAACACTGATTAAAGGTCAAACCGCACAATCTTTCATAGTGGCACTAAACTGGCCAAATTTTATTCTCTTTCCATTATTTTAATTTGGATCAGTCCAGAATTTACATTCCAAAGTTTAAGCAATCAAAAGATAAGAAAAATAAATAAATAAATTGTCCAGCAAAGATGGCATAAGCCTTCATGATCGGTTTTAGTGGTAATATTAAGAAAAAACATTGCAGCCTTTAATACATATATTTAAATATAAATAAAACAGATCACACAACTACAACGAGATCACTGACATGCATGTATGTTTCTATCATTCAGCTTCACTGGCATGAAACAAGCAGCACAAGAGTCACCGTTCACCTGGCTGTGATGTAGCATATGTGCAAACAGAAACAGCAACTCAAAGCTCAACACAATTATCTCAGCAAGAACAACTACAAGTGGCTAAAGTTGACGGAGATGTTAACAGCCTTTTGGATCCACCCTCTACGGTGAAAACACAATACTTTAGACTGCAGAAGCAGCAGCTTCAACTAAAGTCTGCAGGAACAGTAAGGTCAGCTGAATGAAGCAGACATGCCACGCTTGCTCCGACATGTTCAACAAACCTGTAATTACAAGTGACCATTCCTTGTACCCAAATGTGCAGCACCCTGAATGTGTAGCACAACTCTGACTCTTCAGTGTCTTAGAGACATAGTTCACCTTCAGCCTGGAGGCAACAGTGTAGCTCACCAAGCACAGCCTTGACCTTCTTAAGCAGATAGCTACAATTCTCCAAGCTGTTCAGACTCTAAGGCTAACAGCAGAAAACAGCAGTCTACTGGATCAATGCTCAATGGGTGATTGACCTGAAAAACTATTTTTGGAAACTTTTCTTAAATGTGAGGACTGCTGGGCACACAACATTTAGCAACAGAAAATTATATGGGGGAAAAAAAAAAATCAGCTCATGTACTCATTACACGATTGTTAGCTCGATGAGTGTTAGTCCCCCCCATTAAAACTTTTAATTGAACTGATGTAGAAAGGGGGAGTAAACATTACAGTAAACAGGAAAAAAAAAAAGAAGCTTTAGGAAGTGTTGTGACCAAGTGATGCCAGCTTAGCATGTTAGTGGTCAGCTCACGAACAGTAGCTTCCCAGCCAACCCTGCAATATATCCCTCTATGTTACAAAGACTCTAGAGTAATTAGATTCATCTCAGCGTGCAGCTTCACGGTGTGAGCATATTCCATCCATCACTGTTTAATCATGGTGTTTCAGATCTAATTTGTTGAATGTAACCTGAACAAATGGCAGGAAGATAAAGCTACTGGATGACTGTGGAAATGTTTATGCATTGCTTTCTCTTCACGTATGTACAGCATTTCCTTTGGAAAGTCTACAAGCCATTTTGGGGCCATACCAAAGATGCTGCCCAGAAGTGAATGGTTGACAGAGGTCAAGTTTTCCTAGACCGTGTGGTAAATTGACTGTAACATGAGGATATGGCACATCAGCCTACTGTAACCTCTCCCTGTATTTAACTCACTGGTAAATGGCATGTTTTCATCCTGGATTTCTTGTTTTCCATTTACCCAAATAGTGTCAAACACTGGAGTCAGCGTCTGTAACATTTTGGTTTTGTGGTTTTGTTGTGTTTGCAGATAATATATGCAAATAATTCCTTCAAGCCCAAATGTGCTCACTGGTCCAGAAGCTGGACTCCATGTGAAGTTCAACATGATTTTAAAGAGATGGGACAATGACATTGGCTCCTGTAATTATCAGAAAGCGTTCAGAAAACTGCAGTATCTGAACATGAGAAGAAATCACACTCTCAAACTGAAGGAAAACACTTTTGAATAAAATCTCATGATATAACCCCACAGAAGACTTTTTTATGACTCAGGTTTATTTAAGGTTGTCTGTCCTTCTGTCCCATCCTCGTAAATAAAATATAATCTCTTACGCGCCAAACATTCGCTTACATTAACTTAAACTCACAGATGAACAATTTGGGAGAAACGTTTCTCCCACTGAAAACGCTACGTCCAGATGAACAGAATCAACTTTTTGGGATTTACCTACCTGGATGATTGAGCATGCATCAAGATTTGATTCACTGATTTGCCTCTACAATCCACTCAGTCTAAATTCTACTGATCAATCACAATCAAGTAGGCTATAGTCATAAGCAGTTTAAAGATCCATATAAATAGCAAGTTACCTGCTTCCACTTACTGAAATGCAATCCCAAACCCATTGGCTATAATCTAACAAAACAATTCGTTTTCAGACCAGCTTTTTTAAGTTCATGTGTGTACACAAACAATGACTAGGTTGGTTGAAAACAGCAGAAACGCCAGAACAGTGAACAGAACAGCTGATGGATTCTCAGAGTGAGGTCTAATTACAAAATGCATAAGTTTATTATAAGAAAAGGCTCATTTCTAATAAGATTACGTGACTACACTTCCAAAAAGGTCAAAGTTCAAGCTGTCCGGGGAATCTGCAACCTAACTGGTTGGCTGATGCATACGACCAGAAGGCTGTAATTTTAGCTTCTTATGCAGTGACAGCAGTATGGTTTCAGGCCCTTGCATACCTTTAACTTGTTGTGCTCTCATGTTTCTCCGTTTCTGCAACTGCTAATGACCAGGAAGCGGTGGCTCGGGTGTGGAACATGAGCTTCGGCCAAATATTCAGAGAGCCAGTTAGAATAGGAGGATAAAAGAATTGAGAGGCGTAGATTCACATAACGAGAAACTGAACTCAGAGAATTAAGGAGATACAGGAACAGGCGGTGAGAGACACACAGAGAAGAGGATGTCGGCTTCCTGAAATCTTAGCTGTGGGAAAGTGAGAGCAAGAGCACAACAAAGGGAGAAGAGTGAAAAATGAAAAGGCAATGCTAACAGCCAACTTGGAAAGGCAACACCGTTTTGGTATTTATTATTGGTACAGTTTCACAATTAATCTGATAGCTTATTATTTAATTTCTACAACTGAGAGCTTACTAATAGCACTGTGCTAAAACAAACAGGAGAAGCTACATTCTAGTTTCACATTAATGCAGAACAAAAATGAATGATTTCCACTGAACTGCTTCTTAATCTTGTTAATCCAGGTACAAAGTTCACTGTGACTGTACGCAGCAAAGAATAAACCTTTCAGAAAGGTTGGAGCGTGCCTTTGGAGCTTAAAGACTACATCAAAATCACACCATATACAAATACAAAAAGATTTCAGGACATCTGATATGCAAACCAGTCTGTAGCACAGCACACCATTTTACAGATACTGCTACTGGGTTTTACAGTGTTGGATGCAATTTTCTTAATCAACAGCCATAACCTTTGAATCATGCCGGTGGCACACTGAGGTCATTCAAGTAAGTATGGATGCTGTATTTCCTTTCCAGTTACACTAGAAATACCGGATGTACACAGATTGATTTTTTTTTGACATTCGTAAGCTAAGCATGATTTTTTAGCCACCCAAATAATAAATTAGCTTAGCTTAAGAGAAATAGAGAAATCACATTTGAAACAAAGAAACTGTAGTATACTGAAATACTGCTTGGTTATGGCTCAATCACACTAAGGGGCGAAAACAAAAAACAATATTCTCAATCACTCATTTCGTCACCGTGTGTGAAGGAATTTCTGTTTTATATTTACGGATATAGTTACGTGAATTTCTGCACATGTAGACAGTAACAAATCGGCAACAGATTTATGATTTTTGACAATTTGATTTAACAATGAATTGCCATCTTGACCCATTTAATCAAACTGACAGCAGACTCTCTTCCTGCTGTTATATCGCCGCTCTGACACACCAAGGTTGCTTTTAAGATACCAAGTGACCGCCAGTGGTCAGAGCCAGTCCCAGTTTTGAAAGCAACTATTTAAAAAGGCAGCAAAGTTCATTACACATAGCTGCTATTATTCTGGTGGTGCCGTAGTTTCCAACCACTCTTTTCTCTAACGTGACTATAACATTAGGGTTAAATGGCCAGTTAGATGAAGAGTGGCAGCTTACTTTTAGTTATTACAACTATTTTGTTACAAACATTTAGCAGCCTTGTGATATTCACCCACCAAATGCAAAACCTACTGACTCTGTGACTGCCAATTTTGAACAGTTCTTTTATTATCAACTTATTTTATTATTAAGTTTACAGTACTGAATGACAACTCAAGAATATCTTAAGAGTCTACAGATGATTGTGTTTAGACAACAGAGGTGACAGACAAGTGGAACAGGTTACCATTTGAAGGGTTGGCTGATCGGACAAACTGCATGCGTCGCCAGCTGTTTTTACATCACACTGATTCCTAACACTTCGTCTTACAAAGACACTTGAGTCAATGTCGTCGAAAATGTGCTTAAACAAGTCCAGGCTGGACTCGCTGTCCATGCCATAATTAACAACGTCTGACGACCAACTCCCTTCACATTAACTTCAGCTGAACGCCAACAGGTGACACGAGTGCCACGAAAATATGTCACTGGAGGAAGTGCCATGTGCGTTTGCTAAATTAAGAGCCTCACTTTGCTATGCAGGACCTATTCTTGTTGTTCCCTGAAGGAGAGAGGGGAGGGAGAAACCAGAGGAAGGAAATTAATTCAGAGCAGAGCGGGAGTCTCAAGGACAACATTATATTAAAAAAAAAAAAGACATTGTATGCTACTGCGTGCTCCGATATCTACGGTCTCTGCACATTCTGCACCTGTAACTTTTCACTCGTCACCATTTTAGCACACTACATTTTAAATATTGTAAGGTGTATTGGAGCAAATCCTAATCCATCCCGCTTCCCTTCAAGTTTCAATGTAACTTCAGGTTCAAAGAAAAACCAACAAATCCAAAGTGCAAGGTTAAGTCAAAAGCTTGTAAATGACGAGTGGATTTATTTTAATGGACCCTCATAAAACAGGCTGAAAGAAACAGGAACATGGGCTCTCTTACAAATAGCTTATAGGTGCTTTTACATTACTATTAAATCTCTTGTGTCAGTGGCAACAAGTAATGACCATGTCACGTTTTTGATTTACCTTTTTGGATGATTTTCCTCTTAATCAGTCAGACCAAGGGACCTGTTCAACTGCAGGCTGCTCTGGAGACTCGATATTAATAAAATGTCACTGGGGGCCTCTATGAAAGCACACTAGAAAGAGTGGGAGTAAACAGCACCACTCCTCTGTTGTCGCCACAGAGAATTCCACTTCCTGTGTCCACTCCCCGGACAACGAGAGCAGCTTTGCGTGACAGGAAGTGCCGCACAAGGGGTTTCGACACAACAATACCATCATGCCATTGTTAATATAGTTCCATTTCAGCTTTGCTTCTAATTTCATATTGATCTTTCAAGTTACTTTATGAGCAGGAAACTCACTGCAACACAAGTTGGAACAAAAGGAGTTTTGAAGAAAAGTAGTTCAAGATTGAGGACAAACAATGAAGTCACAGTTCATATACAGATTTGTTCACTTTCACTTCAAACCAGGAGCGAGGGGGGAAAGGGAGACAAAGCAAGTTTTAGCACAGAAAAAGAGAACACCAATAAAGGAGAGGGTTTTGCACAATGCAACACAACCAGTCGGGATATTTTTGACAACTGCAGCCTACCACACAGTCGGGGCCGCTGTGATCAGGGTGTGAACTCTGCAGTCAGCAGGACATTATTATTATTATTATTATTATTATTATCATCATTATTATTATTCCCACTAATGTTCTTTATTAGAGCATATGAGTCTAATTCCTTACATAAGTACAGATTCCTTAGAAATCCATATACCAACATTCAGCAAAAACAGTGAAGAAGTCCAGTGAGAAAAGGATTCATAAAATAATCTGTTTGAGCTTCAAGCTCATGCTCCTGTTTCTAGAGTTCAGATGCAGTAGGTGAGCTGGCCACGTCAGCCGATAGTGAAACACCTGCTTGGAAACTCGTCAGGACACAGATACGTGCTGCCTGATGATAAACTGACCAGGTCAGTGTTAGTCATAGCCATAAAAGCAAATAAATGTGAGTAATGTTTTATCAGTGTTATCAGTATCCAGCACTGTGGAGGGCTCTTCAAGGAAGCTACGGGCGATTTCACAAAAAAACGACTCGGCACATAACAAACTTGCTGAGATTTTCTACAGAAATTTGCAGATGCACACTTTTAAACATTCCTGCTTTTGTTTTACTGAGGAACTTTCTATGTACTCACTATTCCAGGCTTTATAGACAGATTACGGACCTGTAGATGAAGAAATCTGTTTGCAGAGACTACTTTGCCTTGGGCCAAAATGTTGAGTCTAAAACAGGGCCGTGTTCTTGGTCTGACCTCACGTTTATATTTTATTGTTTTAGAGGGTGGAAAAATGTTTTTCCTTTCAGACTCCATTCTAGCTCTGGAAATATCAATATCACCCTGCAGTTTAGATTTGGCCAGCGACAAAGGAAAAGTACACCACCCTACAATAAAACACGCCAGCCGGTGGAAGGCACATCATCAACAGCTGTTTGGGTTTTAGGTCTAACGGCTTCTTGGAAATCATACTACAAAATGCTCATATGCTCACTTTTTTCTCTCTTTTTACACCATTATGAGAAGTTGAGGAATCATTGGTAGAAATTCATGAACTCAGAAAGCTACAGCACAACACCGAATGCCTGAAGTGAAACAACTGTATGACACATGTATGGAAACACATCCACATGCCAAGTTTAACTTGGGAAGAACACGAAAAGAAAAATAAGTCCTTCTGGAAGAAAGCCTTTCCATCTTGTAGCCCATCTTGGTAATGCCCTCGGGCATTTATTTGAGTAGTTTTGACATTCCTATCTAAATGAATAAAGAGAAAACCTTAAAATTAATTTCTATGTACAGGGACATAGAAACTGCTTAATAATAGAACTGGAAATCACCAGACACGATATGATATCACAATGTGTCACTCGCGAAACAATGCTATTAAGATTTCTAACAATTTGCAATATGCTGAGTACTGTAACAATTTAGTCACCACATGTTGCAGCCAATCAAAAGGCAGCCACAGAATTTTTGTAGATGTAAGGACATTGCTGTCTTAGCTTTACTCATGTGGCTCTTAATTAGGAGGTAGGTCAAACTAAATGTGTCCAGTGATGGATGGTTTTTTGGTTGAATTTAAAGTTTGCTTGGCTAACATTATCTCAGGAAGGAGATGCATGAGATGAGTACTCTTGTTTGTAGTATCCCCAAGTATTTTGAATTATTTAATAAAATACTGATATTTGGTGTCCCAATATCAGTATACTGACATGTTGATCTTCCCACCATCCCTGTTAAATAGAATCACCAGTCAAATCTAATCTGTGTTTTCTTCACATATCTACTGGTCTTAAAAAAGTTCAGTAACAACTAATAAACTGAACAAAATGTGCTGTAGGCAAACAGCAGAGTCAGAGGATGGGATATAGAGGAAGGAAGCAGAAGAGCAGCAAGATGGTGTGGGTCTAGGAGGCATCACTGACCCAGATTATCCACACTCCATTTCCCCCTCAGAAAGTCCAAACAGACCCATTCAGCTGCCCCTGGCCTCAGGGAAGACAGTGCTGAGAAGCAGTTAGGACACTAGCATGTTTCCTGAAGAACCATGTAAAGCACGTGGTTCTGTTGTAACAGCCAACATACCAACCAGATGGTAAGCACAAAACATGTAATAAATAGGCACAGTATATATACATACAATGGATAACAGTGTAACAGGGACTGGGATCTTGTCTGCAAACACAAACACACACTCTGAGGAAGAGATGCCAACAGGACTCATCTCGTCTTTCACAGCTGAGTGGAGATGAGCAATAATGACTGTAGCTGCTCAGAGAGCACGGTGCCAGAATGCCCACAACCTCATTGCAAGTCAACGCTGCTTCCTATTTTGGATACCTGTGATCAAGTCGAGCATACAAACAGAAAGATACAAAGATTTAGTTTTCAATATTTAGTCATACCAATGAATGTGTCATCTTCATGGTCAATTAGATCAAGTCTGCGGCCAAACTACTCTTTTGTGAGGCATTGCATAATGATAAAGACAGAAAACTTTTCCTTAAGGCCATTCAACACCTACACTGAGAGCTATTTCAAAGACATCAAAATGAATCATGAAATACATGAGTGGGCATCAGCGACCAAAAGAAAATGTGCGATCATGTGGAAAAACATGTAAGCAAGTATGTCATACTAATCACAACAACTTAAACAAACAAGCCAGTCTTCATACCCTTCAGGCTTTAATAGTTTTTTTTTGTTTTTGTTTTTTTTTTTTTTAAATGGTACATGTCACACCTTTGTCTAAATCAAGCTGAGTTCTTTTAGTTCTGTGATGTTTTTCACCCTGAGATCCATTAAAGTTATGAAACATTTTGTCACAGACAAAGTGAAAAAGCAATTTCCAAAATCATTTATGCAATGGAAACAGTATACGCCTTCACCGGCTGATAGTAATGACAGGTCATTAAGTCCAACTCTGGGTCTGAATGTTAAGCATCATTCTAAGCACATCTGTTTAGCGTATTAGGAAAAAACATGACCTGTAATTACAGGGCGGTGTTACAGAGGCTCTCACTGTCTTCTCTGAGGATGGGGGATGGCTCCTGTCTTTCTGCCTTGAGCAGACCACAGGCTTTTTTGAAATCTGAGCCCGGTGCTGCAGTCAGGGCTGCAGCCAGCAGAGAGACAGCGAGAACTTGCAGCGTGATGATAACGTAAGTTTGGTTGCCGGCTTCAAGGGGATGACGGAAGATGTCTGAGATACTCTCTAGAGAGGCTACATATAGTGTTACGACCTCAGGGTTAATTGCACACCCAAAGTGTTAAGAGAAACCAAGCAGAGGAGCGTTTGGTAAACTGTGACTAAACAAGAAATTTGTGCATGGTTTTCTAAGCTGAAGTAAAATGTCATGCCACAGTACCCTTCCAGTGTTAATCATTACTAAAACTGTATATTCACGCAATTAAAATGACTTTTTGGAAATGCTGGGCATTTATTTAACAGTTTCCTTTCTTTCTTTCATTTCTTAAAATACCCCCTGACAGACCTGAAATATGCATAAACATGCACGGTCTTGTTTTATTTACTGCACTTTGTGCATGCGCTGAGCGATAGCAACAGTAAAGCACGAGACACATGAGTTTGTAGACAAGAAGGGACAAGTACTGAGCCCCTACGCTGAAAAGCAATATATTCTATGTTTATATTGGTCTACTGAGAAAACAAACTTGGATATATCTTCATATTCTCTGTAAAGTTCATCCCCTGTGATTATAAAACTGGTGCAAAACGATGAGTCTACAAAGAGGCTATTACCCTTTGATTCTTCTGATGAAAGTCAGCAAAAGCCAAGCTACCACCAAAATAAAAACATGAAACAATTTGTGAGTTCATTTTGACTTGAACTCCCCATCCAAAACTAGGACAGCTGGCGTTTAGAGGGTACTTTCATAGCTTACCTGTTCTGTAGCTCAGGAGAGCAAAGGTATTTGCTCCACTCAGACAGCTTCACTGTTAAGTGGGCTCTTTCAGGCTGAGTGGAGGATTTGTGCTTTGTGGAGACAATAAGGATCCTGTAATCGTCTCCAGGGTGTCCAACCAGAGTCGTTCGACCACACTACTAAGCCAGTGCAGTGAATGTGTGTGATGAAACGCATCAGTGGCTAATAAGCATGAATACAGGTGGGCGCCAAAGTAAACAAGCAGGAACAGTAAACCGAACACCGAGGAGATTCAGTGGAAGGATGTCATTCTTTAATCATACATGATTTCTGAGGTTATATAAACTCTGCTTGTTGAGACTGAAACTTCAGGACAGAAGTATTTTAATCATCACAAAATGCTGCTTTTTATTTTCTTATAGACAGCTGCCCCTCTAACAGACTGCCCCTCAAACTTTACTCAAAATATACGAGAAACTTTCTAATGTAAACAAGAGATACATGAATGTAGCAAGTTATCATCCATACAGTTTATTATATTTGTTTATACTGACTGGAACTGTATTTTACAGCATATGAAACTGAATATCCAGCCATCATCTTCTGCTTACCCAATTCAGGGTCACAGAGGGGCCTGGAGCATATCCTAGCTACCATAGGGTAAGACACTGGGTACACTGTGGACAGGTCGCCAGCCTGTCACACGGCCAACAGAGAGACAGACATTCATTTGAATTCACATCCACACCTGCTATAGTTAATTTAGAATCACCAATTCACCAAACCCCACAAACTACATGTCTTTGAACTGTGGGAGGAAATCAGAGTACCCAGAGAGATCATGCAAACTCCACACAGAAAGCCTTCCTTCGAACCCAGGACCTTCTTGCTGTGAAGCAACAGCGCTAACAACCACGCCACCAAAACTGCCCAGTGATCCGATTATAATCAGTCACTAACAAATAAAGGAACCATTGTGTGTCCGTTTACTCCATCCACTCATCTGAGCCATTTCAAACTGGGCAGGTGTCAAGCTGGGGACACGGGTTAAGTACCATACTGTAATTTTCATCAATCAGATCAGGTTCAGACCCCTGCAGCTAGTCAGTGGGACAGAGCCTGGAACATCTTTGGCTAGGTATTACAGCTAACTGACATATGACAGGGTCATAAATAGACAACCGGTACCTAGGATGTCCATTAGCAGCAACAAAGCAACCCATGACGGGCGCATCATTTACCTGTGCGTGTGACCCCCCCCCCCTTTTTTGGGGGGGGTTGATAAATGGGACACATCAACACAACACGACCATTAACAGTGTGCCAGCGAGTGTGAAACAAGAGGCAACACTTAAGAGCACAATTTCATAGCTAACAGATACACTTAAGTATAATCTCACGGTAGCCTACATCATCTGCTCATTTACTGCGCTGATAACTACAGTAAAGATTAGACAGCAGAAGAATGCCAGCTATTAGTGAGCATGTCTCGGACTGCATTTGAAATCAACCTTATCGCAGCCTGTTTGCTGTCTGTTACCCGCGGCTATCTCCACTCTTCCTCCCCTTCTGCCTCATTCTGACAGTGAACAGACTACTGTAAACTGCCAGGATTTCTCACAGATAACAACGGCAGTGTAGTGCAAAGACAGAACTTTAAACTTAATTTCTTCCTGTCCTCTGGACTGTCCTGCAGACCAGCAATAACAATTCATAAATCATATTTCTCTAAGGTTTTAATATTATATTTGGCACTGGTTACATATCCAAATCAACTGTAATGTTGTCTCCTTCTGCTATAACAATACTCAAGGCTTTAAGAAAATGATAAAACTTTGAACCGAGTTTAAGTGGTTTCGAGGTAGGACTGCTCTGTAGGTGGACAGAATTGTGTAACATTACACAACAGCACATGCCTGGGGATTAACCACAGGCCCTGTCCAGTCTGTACCATGAGGCTGCAGGGGGCCAGTAGCTATTGTCACAGCTGTGTCACAACACACACCCACAAATCCACAACTTTAGTTTCCTGCTTACAGTCTTCTGTCATTATCCATAGGTTTTGCAGATTATACCGCTGTACTCTGACTAAGGTAGAATACTGAAATTAGTGTTTCTATGGGGGTTAAACTCTGTGGTTTGGGGTTTTTTTGTTTGTTTTTTTTAACGTGAAACATCCCTAGTGCTCTGATTACAATTCCCACAATCCGTCTAAGCCTTAAAAATTCAAATAATAAATTAGGATGCAAGTGAGAATCCCTATTCACACACCTATTCATTTAATTTAAAAAAAAAAAAAGAACCAACAAAGGTTTTGAACACTTTCTTCTCTGTCCAAAACAAAGACACAGGATTTCATTTAATTTAAAAGGATACAAAGTGAGCTTCCAGCAAGACCAGTGCTGTTTGTTCACTCCGTTTCCCCATTGTACAGGATTAATTAAAGAACAAGTTGGGCTTTTTTTTTTCACATAAACAAAATTGCCAAGAGCAACACAATGCACTGTCTTCTCTCTCCATCTCACTCCAACTACTGTTAGCACCAGCGAATTAATGAGGGGAAATGCAAAACGTGGGGAAGCTGAGCCTGTGAGGCCAAAGCCACCCTCATATAATGGCGTACTAAATAAAGGAGAGCTTTGTTCAGTGCAACACAAGCAGGTTCCTCTTTAATGACTTCATGTGAATGCCAATCACTTGTGCCACACAACCTCAAAACGCAGCCACACCACTTTTCAGGACATGCCAAAGTTTTAAGCTTGCAGCATGTGACTGATAGCAGCAAGTAATTCAGTCCAGCAGGTAACACCTCAGGGGATGATAACTGGGAGGTTATGTTAGAGTTCAGAGGAACGGTGCCCACGGGAGCTCACAGAAGCTCTGGTGGATGAGCAAAGAAGTAGTACAAGACAAAGGGGTTGGTAGTTCTACTCTCAAGAGAGCAAAACAGCAGAAACAGCATCTGTGAGATAGTGGTAATTCATTGTTTTAAGCACGTCACAGTTACAGTCCCTGGGTGTTTAACAGAAGCAGCTTTGTTTTTGCTGGTTATTAAGCTCTGTGCATGGCAAAAATAAAATGCATTACAAGGTCTTCCAAACGGAAAGGGCAAATATGAGTAAAGATTCGATCTTAGCGTTACACAGAACACAATGACATCTTGAAAGCCAAATAATGGGCTGCTGTATTATCTTTCTAAAATATTTAATTTGCCAAAAAACAAAAAAGCTTTAAATTATACATAAAAAATAGTCACTTCCCCTCCTATGCAGCTTCTGCCATCGCTCTTTGAGATGTACAACTACTGTGAACTGGAAAATCCTCTGAGGAGCTAAAACTGTCCAGTTTCATTTTCCAAAGTTTCAATTTCAAAGGCACCGAGTTCAAATTAGACACAAGGAGGAGGGCCAAAGGAAGGCCACACACTGGCTCTTCTTATTGGAGAACGACGGTCAACACTAAGTCCCAGACTGTGCAGCGATCAAAAGAACAGCTAAAACTTAGCATGGAGCAACACTACTTTGCATGTGAAGGTTTGCGATTTCGTAACTCAAACCTTCAAAAACGTAAAAACATTTCTTTAAAGTATTCTTAGTATTCCTAGTAAACCACAGACTGCCACCAACAGCAGCAGAGGTTAGCTCCTCTGAAGAGCTCAAATCTGAGCTCTAAGCTTCTAAATCACAGCTTCAATCTTTCAGGTGGCGTCTGCGAGACCGTTCACTGCACACCGATGTGATACAAAACTGAGGCCAGTGCTTTAGAAATAGCAGACAGAGGGGTCTGTGGGGTGTCAGATGTCAACAGGGACCAGTTGCTGGAGTCTCAGCCCAGGCTTCCTCTCATGCTGCAGCAGCTGTGTCTTCTCAGACCTCACATTCCTGCAGGACAGGCCCACTTTACCCTCATCACCTGTGCTGATCTGAGGGCGGGACAGGCTCTCAGGGGCACCTCACCCACCACGACATGAATTTAAGTCGTTTTCCTTCCTTCCTTCACTTTT